>WNWK01004846.1:0-56154 GCA_009830355.1 Cherax destructor
GTTTTCCAATTAAACACTTTTTGGGGGGTTTAAATTCTTGCCTCTACATATTCTTAAAGTCACGCAAAAATTTTTTCAGCCCCATGTTTATCTGAACTGGCACCCTCACCATGCTTACAACACAGTGTATGCCACTTCGCTTGAAGTTTTCGAACCAGCCTTTGCTGGCCTTAAATTCATCAACATCAACACTTGTTTCAGTCATTTTCTTGACAAGATCAGCATGCAGCCCCCTTTTGCTTTTTCACATATGATGGATTGCACAACACTATCACCCCTGAGTTTTTTATTTATCCACAACAAAACAATTTCTCCATATTTTCAATTGTTTGTAATCTCTTTTTCTTATCATATTCACCCCTTTCGCAACATTAACTTCCGTGATTTCTTTCTCTTCGCCACAATGGAACTGATGGTTGATGAGGCCTTCTTGTATATCCTTGCGAGCTCGGCAATACGTACACCACTATCATATTTTTCATTATTTCTTTCTTCATTTCTATGGTGTTCCTCACTTTCTTTACCAAAGAACTGGCACTAGGGTTTCTTTGGGCCCATGGTAGCTTATTTAGTAGTCACACAATAATCAAGGGGCCCAAAAAACAAGGGATTGTTAATAAATGTTTTGTATGAACTCCTGGGGTGATGTTCACTCAAGCATAAACAATGCTAGACTCGTGGGATGTGGTGTGTGGCGGTCTACGGCCTTGTATGTGCTCGGCACTGGTGGACAGGTTCCGTCCATCGGCGAAAACTGAGACAATTTTTCCACGGAAAAGTGAACGAAACCAAAATCGGCGAAACTGAGAAAAACGAAACAAGGTTGACTGTTTTAGATTCGAGATAACACAACAGAGCGTATTTTCTTTGCCAGAGATGTGCTTAACCCTTTGGGGGTCGGGCCGTACTAGTCGCGTAAATTCTAGGGGCCCTCAAATTAAGCGGAAACGGCTGGTAGGCCTACATATGAAAGAATGGGTCTGTGTGGTCAGTGTCGCAGTATAAAAAAAAAACCTGCACCACACACTGCATAATGAGAAAAACTCTGACCGTTTTTTGTTTTTTAAAAAGCGACTTTGCAGTCTATTTTGTATGGTATTTATTGATGTATTCTCATTTTCTTGGTCTCATTTGATAGAATGGAAGATATATTACAGAAATAGAGATGATTTTGATTGGTTTGTCAATGACAAGTACCTTGAAATTGAGCTCAAAGTAGCGAAAATGTTCGATTTTAGCAGATGTTCAAGAGTAAACAAATCACACCATGTGTCCAATCACATCAACTGGCGAGTCTAATTTTCTTGCACAATGCGCTGATATTATTTATACCATATTTACAATGATGCATTGTATACATAACAGTAAATCTTCTATTGTTTGTGAGAATAAAAATTCAAAATGGAAAGCAAAAGTAATGTAAGAGGGCCTGGAGACATGACTAATGAACAGAAAGATGTTATTTTAGTGCCAGGAATTCTGCCTTGTTTATTCTGGACCCTATTTTGAAATTGGCATCTTTTGAAATTTGTGTGAAATTGGCCAAATTGCCATTTTCGCCACTATTTTGGGTAGTTAAATTGGTAAATAGGCAGTTTCTTGTCTCAATCGATAGAATAAATGGAGTTCTAGGAAATAGCTATGATTTTAGTGAATGGAACATTGAATTGGCAAAAATGGGCTCAAAGTAGGCAAAATTCCGATGCGCAAACATCTTCAAGATAATTGGAACATAATTCCAAAAGTTTTCATTCAAATTTCATACTTTTGGTTCACTATATGTAAAAATATTCTCTATCATTTCATTAGAAAACATTATTATTTTTTCCAAAACATTTTCGACCTGAGAATGTTTCCGGGAAGGCCTTCGACCCCCAAAGGGTTAATGTCCTGATATCAGTCTCTGGAATGATGCAGGCATTTTCTTTCCCGAAGGGCCACTTACAGTGGTCGGTTAAGAAATTAATCCGTTCCAGGACTTTCCAATCTGAATCTTTCGTAATCCAACCCCTATTTCCCATAAGAAATAATGTAAATACAATTAATCCGTTCAGACATCCAAAAACATTCACAAAAATACTTTTTTTAAAAATAACTTGTTTACGTCAGAAAACACACAAATACAGTGGACCCTGGTTAACTTTCTCCCCTAACATTTATTAAGTGTTTTTTTTAAGTGCTTTTGTAAGTGTATGTTTGGGGTCCAAAAAGACTACTCTAATTTAATTATTCCTAATTAATAAATTCGTTGGAAACAGCACTTGAACAGCTTTTGGACGAATTCTGGCAGTTAACGGGGTCCATTAAAATACAATATTAAATTTATAAATAAATATTGGGAAAAAAACATTTAAAATAACATTTACTTACCTTTATTGAAAGACTTGTGGCATCTGGAAGATAGGGAGGAGGACAGGGGGGTTAGTGATTGGAAAGGGGAACCCCACTCCTGTGCCTGCTGCACTCCCTGCATGCCTGCACACTCCCTGCATCCCCTTCCTCCTCATGTTTTCTACACTCCCTGCATGCCTCTACACTCCCTGCATCTGCACCTCCCTGCATGTTCTACACTCCCCGCATGCCTGCTCCTTGCATGCCTGCTACCTCCCTGCATTGCCCCTCCCTGCATCCTGCTACACTCCTGCATGCCTGCTACACCCCTGCATGCCTGCTACACTCCCTGCCGTCACTCCCCGCATCCTGCTGCACTCCCTGCAGCCTGCTGCCTCCCTGCATGCCTGCTGCACTCCCCATGCCTGCCACTCCCTGCATGCCTGATGCACTCCCCGCATGCCTGCTGCCTCCTCAGCCGCTGCACTCCCCCATGCCTGCTGCACTCCTGCATGCCTGCTCACTCCCTGCATGCCTGCTAAACTCCCTGCATCCCTACCTCCCTGCATGCCTCACCTCCCTGCATCCTGCTACACACCTGCATGCCTCTACACTCCCTCATGCCTGCTGCACTCCTGCATGCCTCTACACTCCCTGCATGCCTGCTGCACTCCTGCATGCCTGCCACTCCCCTGCATCCTGCTCCTCCCTGCATGCCTGCTGCACTCCCGCACCTTTACACTCCCTGCATGCCTGCTACCACTGGGGTGCCACTGGAAGCTTCTTTGACCCATGGTGACTTATTTCCTGACAATCACTAAACCACCAAAAAAGACACCAAATGTATTGTGAATGTTTGAAAGAGCATGCTGGGTAATGTTCTCTCATTAACAACGCTACACTGGCGTCTTCCAGGGCCCGGTGCGGACAGGCGGACACGTCTTCGTTTCGCTAACCGAGCTTTTTGCTATCCGATTGCGAAAAAAACTTTCAAGTTTCCATTTTTCTTAACTAAACTTCGTTAACGGGGTTCACTGTACAGTGGTACCTCGAGTTACGATTTTTTGTTAGAATGCTGTTCAATCCATTACCAAACGAATTTATCCCCATAAGGAATAATGTAAAATAATGTTTTTACACCCCCAAAAATATACCTACAAAAACATTTAAAAATAAAACTTCATAAAAGGGGGATTTTGGGGACCATCGTCTCGAGGTACCACTGTATATTGATAATGCCTCCTGGAATTCGAGGCGGGTTTCCTTCGCCTTATCTGTTAAAGGTCTTGATAGTAACCTTTAAGGAAATCTAATTTGGATACAAAATGCCTTACCCACAAAATCGTTCGTCATAGCGTGGCAAGGATAAGCATCTGTAATTGTGACCTCATTCACCTTATGGTAGTCTGTACACATTCGAAATCCTCCATCAACAAGGATGCACGGTGAAGCCCACGGACTAGATGACTCCTCCACTAACCCATGCTCTGAAATTCTACCTCCTGCTGAAGTAGCCTCTGTTTTCAGGATTAGCTCTGTAGGGGGAGAGTTTAACCCTTTGGGGTCAAGGACCCTCTCCAAAACTCGTTCTCAGGGTCCAAGAGTTAAAAAAAAAAATTTCTTATGAAATGATAGAGAATCATTTTCCAATCATAACGCCACAAAAATTATGAAATTTGATTGAAAACTAACGGATAAGCTTTTGCAAAATTAGCAGTATCAATGACATTTCGCATCGGCGATTTCGCCCACTTTGAGCCCTATTTTCGGCAAATTCCAATGTTTCAGTCTACTAAACTTATAGCTATTTCGCTAGAACTCCATTTCTTCTATCGATTGAATACAAGAAACCGCCTATTTACCAATTTCAACTACCCAAAATAGTGGTCAGAAAATGGCAATTTGGCCAATTTCACACAAATTTCAAACGATGCCAATTTCAAAATAGGGTCCATAA
Organism: Cherax destructor; assembly: GCA_009830355.1. Lineage (NCBI taxonomy): Eukaryota > Metazoa > Arthropoda > Malacostraca > Decapoda > Parastacidae > Cherax > Cherax destructor. Next base: position 4,289 of record WNWK01004846.1, read on the forward strand.
TAAATAAGGCAGACATTCCTAGCACTAAAATAACATCTTCTCTGTTCATTAGTCAAGTCTCCAGGCCCCTCTTACATTACTTTTGCTTTCCATTTTGAATTTTTATTCTCACAAAAAATAGAAGATTTACTGTTATGTATATAACTGCATCATTGTAAAAAAATGATATAAATAATATCAGCACACTTGTGCAAGAATATTAGACTCTCCAGTTGATGTGTATTGGACGCATGGTGTGATTTGTTTACTCTTGAACATCGGCGAAAATCGAACATTTTCGCTACTTTGCGCTCAGTTTCAAGGTACTTGTCATCATGAAACCAGTCAAAATGATCTCTATTTCTGTAATATATCATCTATTCTATAAAATGAGTCTAAGAAAATGAGAATACAAGCATAAATACCATACAAAAATAGACTGCAAAGTCGCTGTTTTAAACCAAAAACATGGTCAGTTTTTTTCCCCTCATTATGCACTGTGTGGTGCAGGATTTTTTTTACTGCCACACTGACTGCACAGGCCATTCTATCACATCTAGGCCTAACAGCCTGTTTCTGCTTGATTTGAGGGCGCTAGAATTTAGGCGTACTAGTACGACCATAACCCCAGGGCGTAAGCCGTACTAGTACGACCGAAACCCCGAAAGGGTTAATAGGTTTAGAGTTTCCAACATTTACGTCATGATATCCTAGAGTACATTTTTTCGGCACATCCGAAAAAATACCAGGATAAGACTGTAAGAGCGCAGTTAAACTTGTTACTTGATTCTTAGACAGACCCAACATTAAAGGGCTAGGGTCCTTGAGGAGGACCAAATTGGGAAGCTTCACATTGATCTCAGAAATAGAGTGCAAAGAGTCAGGGTCATCAGAGTCATTACTGGAACTTTATCTGTTGTATTAAAGGCTTTAATTTGATTAATGTGGTAGGTTTTATTTTTTGAGGTCTTGTCAAGAGGAGATACCACATAATTTCCCAGTAAAAGTGGGCCTTAGACAAGGATGTGTGATGTCACCGTGGTTGTTCAATATATTTATAGATGGGGTTGTAAGAGAAGTGAATGCGAGGGTCTTGGCAAGAGGTGTTGGGCTAAAAGATAAAGAAGCAAATACAAAGTGGGAGTTGTCACAGTTGCTTTTTGCTGATGACACTGTGCTTTTGGGAGATTCTGAAGAGAAGCTGCAGAGGTTGGTGGATGAATTTGGTAGGGTGTGTAAAAGAAGAAAATTGAAAGTGAATATAGGAAAGAGTAAGGTGATGAGGATAACAAAAAGAATAGGTGACGAAAGATTGGATATCAGATTGGAGGGAGAGAGTATGGAGGAGGTGAATGTATTCAGATATTTGGGAGTGGACATGTCGGCGGATGGGTCTATGAAGGATGAGGTGAATCATAGAATTGATGAGGGGAAAAGGGTGAGTGGAGCACTTCGAGTCTGTGGAGACAAAGAACCTTGTCCATGGAAGTAAAGAGGGAATGTATGAGAGTATAGTTATCCAACGCTCTTATATGGGTGTGAAGCATGGGTGATGAATGTTGCAACGAGGAGAAGGCTGGAGGCAGTGGAGATGTCATGTCTGAGGTCAATGTGTGGTGTGAATATAATGCAGAGAATTCGGAGTTTGGAAATTAGGAGGAGGTGCGGGATTACCAAACGATTGTCCAGAGAGCTGAGGAGGGGTTGTTGAGGTGGTTTGGACATGTAGAGAGAATGGAACAAGACAGAGTGACTTCAGAGTGTATAAATCTGTAGTGGAGGGAAGGCGGGGTAGGGGTCGGCCTAGGAAAGGTTGGAGGGAGGGGTAAAGGAAGTTTTGTGTGCGAGGGGCTTGGACTTCCAGCAAGCATGTGTGAGCGTATTTGATAGGAGTGAATGGAGGCATATGGTTTTAATACTGACGTGCTGTTGGAGTGTGAGCAAAGTAACATTTATGAAGGATTCAGGGAAACCGGCAGGCCGGACTTGAGTTCTGGAGATGGGAAGTACAGTGCCGGCACTCTAAAGGAGGGGTGTTAATGTTGCAGTTTTATAACTGTAGTGTAAAGCACCCTTCTGGCAAGACAGTGATGGAGTGAATGATGATGAAAGTTTTTCTTTTTCGGGCCACCCTGCCTTGGTGGGAATCGGCCGATGTGTTAATAATAAAAAATTAAAAAATTTACTTACAATTTGCATGGGTCCCGTAAATCAGCTTTCAAGGTGTGGCCAGGTATAGGCTCCTGTACCAACACCTCCTTATCTCCTGAATGGAAGGAGCGAAACTTTGAATTTCTGTCATACCTCTGTTTCATCGTATTTTGAGCTGCCTTTAAGTTAGCCTTAGCCAACTGACGTGCCACCTGCAACCTTGAAGAAGGGTTGTAGAGGGTTGTGGAGGGGTCTTCTCCCATCCATCCTTCCTTGAGCACCCCTAGAGGACCTCGTATTGTGCCCAAAGATCAGCTCAAATGGACTGTACCCTGTAGACTCTTGCACAGTTTCTCTCATTGCGAACAGCAACAGAGGAAGTGATTCATCCCAGTCTGTAGGAAAATGCATGCAAACGTTCTCATCATTGTTTTACGTCTGTGAATCTTTCCAAGGCGCCTTGGACTGAGGATGATAGGCAGTGGATAGGTTATGAATATTCCCAGCGTAGTTAATGCTTCCCTAAATGCTTTGGCAGTGAAATTAGTGCCTTGATCCTTTGAATAGATTTAGGAATTCCAAAGCAAGAGATAAACTTAGTTAAGGCTTTAAGAATTGTTTTGGTGTTTATACTCGCATAGGACTGCCTCTGGATATCTAGTTACTCTATCCATAATTGTAAATAAATATTGATTTCCAGACTTAGACTTAAGTAGTGGACCTACACAATCTTTTATTAATTCTGAAAAAGGTTCTCCATTAGCGGGAATGGGATGGAGAAGTGCAGGTTTAATAGGGTGTCCAGGTTTCCCTACCTGCTGACATTCTAGACAACAGCGGATATGATTCTTTACATCTTGACTTAACTTTGGCCAAAAGAATTCTTTTAATATTCTATACATAGTTTTGGTAATTCTCATATGGCCTCCTAAGGAAGAGTTATGGGATATATTTAATATTTGGGATCTAAATTTTTTGGGAACTAGTAATCTATCTGTCTGCTGTCTTCCCTCTACCTCCTTACCAGTTTCAGTGCAGACTAAATAATCATTTTTAATTTTATATTTGGCTGCGTGATCTGAAGTGGATTTACCCATGGCTGCCTTAAAAGCGAAATTCAATGAAGGGTCTTTTCGTTGTTCCTCCCAAAAGGACAGTCCCTCGGGCATGGAAACAGAGACATCTGGCAATCCTGCAACCCTGGAATAGGAAGGTTTGATCTGGGTCTGTTCACTAAATTTACGAGGCCCTGGCCAGTTTCCCTCGTAAAACAAATTGGCTAGTTCAAGATCAGAGTCGTCCAAGGACAAGTTAACATTCTCATCAGACATCCCTTGGGATTTTGCCCGAGTTATGGCCAACATCGGGGAAGAATTAGTCATTATTGGTTCAGTACATTTAGTAGACTCAATGTTATTACCCAGTAATAACACGGCATCTTTCATAGGAAATCCTTCAGAAACACCTACAGTCAAATACCCAGTGTAGTATTTACTCTGCACATATATTTTATGTAAAGGGACAGAAAATACTGCTCCTCCAAAAGCTTCTAACAGAACTGAGGACTGCAAAGAGGTTTGTTCAGAAAGGGGAAGTACTCCCTCTCTTATAAGTGAGCAATATGCTCCAGTATCCCTAAAGGTTCTAACTTCAGTTTTCTTTGAATGTTCCTGAAGGGATATGTGACAAGTGCTATAGTAGGGGGCCATCCCCTTCTCTACTTCTTTCTGAGTCATATTACTAGGGACATTATAAATTTTCCCTAATGGTTGGGGGTTATTTGGGCAATTGGGCCTGATGTGGCCGGGTTTATTACAAAGAAAGCATACCACCTCAGCTTTAACTTTGGCTCCTCGCTGATTTTGTGGCTTATGCCACTCTGGATACTGCTGCTTGAATCACCATGTTGAGTAGTTTGAGGTCGCTCACCAGGTTGACCATGAGTGAAGTAACGTTGCTCGCCAGGTGATTTAGTTGGCTGCCGTCGAGATTCACCTTCATCTTGACATTTCGTTCTCCACTCAGGAACTCTTCTTTGACGATCTCTGTTCATGCCAGGCTGTTGAGGAAAGAGATAAGACCGCTCGGACAAGGAGCGGTTAGTTTCAAAAGTATCAGCCAACCTGGCTGCTTCAATGCAGTAGCCAATGAGTGATCTTGAAGAAAGACTCGAACCTCTGGACCAACAGACTCCAGCAGGTTGTCCACCAAGATAAGCTGCACCAGATTATCAAAATCAGCGACACCACTTGCCTTGTACCACTTTGTAAAAGCCCTGGTCTGCTGTCTTACAAAATCAACGTAAGACTGACCCAGCTGCCGTTTGCCTAGTTTGAATTCTTTCCTATACTTGGCAGGAATACATTGATAAGCCCCAAGAACAGTGGTCTTTACAGTACGATAGTTACTAAACTTGTGGTTGTTTAGTATAGACGTAAACTCCTGTGCCTTACCAAACAACGCAGTATGCACCAATGCTGCCCAATGAACCTCAGGCCACCCTAAAGCTCGAGCCTGGTTTTCAAATGCTTCGAAAAACTGTTCAGGCTCTGCTTCAACAAAACAAGGAACAAACTGTACTGCCCTTTGCAAACTGAAGTCATCTACAGTCAATTTGAATTGCCTCCTCTCCTTCTCTCTATCAAACTCCTCCTTAGCAAATGCATGCTGCTCTTTAGTTTGTTCAAGATTGAGTCTGGCTAACTCAAGTGCCAATGAAGCGGACTCTCCTGTAGACAAACCCACACCTGTGGCTTCAGGAGTTTTGTCTCTCCCATTATTTTGCAGATACCTTAATGGGGATCTATGATTAACAGCTCCTGTAGAGGGAGAAACGTTAGTCTGATATGCCATAGTTTCAGTTTGTAGTTTAGTCTTTATAATATCACGCAGCTTGAAGCCGTGAGGGTGCGTTGATAGTCAATACCAATAGAACGAGCAATTCGCCAACAACGCTGTAGAGAGAATTTGGACAAGTTTTGGAGAGTGAACTCACACTAATTGCCTGACTTGGATAGGTGGCATTAACCCCAACGTAACACGCTGTTTGCAAAACGCTCAAGCCGCTATGCACCGTACGATTGCAGAATACTCACACGATAGCAAGGCTGACACGAAATAGCAAAACCAACTGTAGAATACGCACACACACAATAGCAAGGCTGACACGCAATAGCAAAGCCAACTGCAGAATACTCACAATAGCAAGGCTGACCATAGCGAAGCGAATGCAAAGATGACACACAAAATTGTGAAGCATTGGCAAAGCTTACGCAGTGCCAGATAGCAAGCTATCTAAATGATACAAGACTAGCTCCTGCTCCAGCTTCAACTCTAGGCTCAGCTCCTGCTCTAAGTCCAGCTCCAGCTCCCGGATAGGCCCCCATATTACAACCTCAGGTTCTCAAGGCCTGTTATCCTGAGTGTAAAAGGGAGCTTGGAGCAAAGAAAACACCGTAGAAAAGCTTTGAATTGTATTTTCCTTCATCAAGTATTTATATAGCTTTATACAACTATGTACACTATATACAATAGAGTGGTATTAGTGCACGCCACTGAAGTCAAGGCAAAACAGGAGCCAAGAGACAGAGACAACAGTGCAGCAACAGCACAGAGTGGGAATGACAATGGTAATCATGTGAGTGGAATCCACGTCACCTTTACCATTGCCAGATCCACATTATGATTGGCTGAACCAAGGTGCTGATCTGATGATGGGGCCCCCGATCACCAAATCCTTAGCAACGTGGTTCGCTGGTTGGCGAGGCAGTCTATATGGGTGTGTTAACATGCTCCGAATAAGGTGACGTACTCTTTGCATGCAACAGGTGGTGACCACAAAGATGTAAACAATTACAGGCCAATATCAAACTTACCGTTGCTATCCAAGAGATTATATTCCATTATAACAGTTCAAAGCATCCTCAACCCCTGCCAATTTGGCTTCAGGATAAGCAAAAGCACAAACGACACAATTGTAAAATGCTAGACCTGCTTTACACAGCACTTGAGAAAAATGAATATCTATTAGGACTTTATCGACCTAAGGAAAGCTTTTGATACAGTAGACCACAGCATCCTACTCCACAAACTTGATCATTATGGCATAATAGGCCATGCACTTATATTACAAATCCTACCTTACTAACAGGCAGCAATATGTCTCTATTAAGGACACAACCTCATCAATAAGACCACTGGATACTGGAGTACCACAGGGAAGTGTCCTTCGTCCCCTGCTCTTCCTCTTATACATTAATGATCTTCCTAATGTATCACAACACCTTAAACCTATTCTCTTTGCTGACAATATGACTTATGTCATCTCTCACCCTAATCCTACCTCACTCAACACTAATGTTAACGAAGAACTAGTAAAAAACATCAACCTGGATGACTAGTGATAAACTTACACTTTAATATTGACAAAACCTTATACGTACATTCTGTTTGGGAACAGAACAGGTGTTGCCCAGCTGAACATAACGATTGACAACACTTATTGGTAAACATGAGGAGGGCAAATTCCTGGGCCTGCACCTTGACAGCAACATGAAATTCAACACCCATATCCCACAAATAAAAAAAAAGTATCCAAAACAGTTGGGATCCTCTCCAAGATACGTTACTACGTACCACAGTCAGCCATACTCACACTATACTATTCACTCATCTATCCCTACCTCACCTATTCTATTTGTGCCTGGGGATCAACAGCAGCCAATAATAACCCAACAGAAAGCCGCAGTAAGAATTATCAAGCAATCCAATGCAAGACAACACCCCCCCTCACTCTTCAAAGACCTAAACCTACTCACCGTACAGAACATTCACACCTACTATTGTGCAGCCTACATTTACAGAACCATAAATTCTAATATTAACCCTGAACTAAAACACTCTTGGTAGTTGCAATAGGACACATTGACACAATACCAGATACAAAAATCTCTGACATTCCCCGTGTCTGGCTAAACCTCTACAAAAATTTGATGTACATAAAAGGGCCTAAAATCTGGAACACCCTGCCTGAAAACTTTAGAACTGCAGACTCAGCCACCATTTTCAAAACTACCATTAAAAAACATCTCATCTCCCTAACACACCCCATCATCAAATGAAAACCACCTAATTCTCTTTTTGTATCATGAACACATTCAAAAAAATATAGTCTTACTCTCGTTATCTGTAATTACCCACAATTTACACTTACACCCATCCAAATGGCTGTAAACATAAAATTCCTAATACAGTGGGACCCCAAAAATCGGCCATAATCTGTTCCAGGAGCTAGGTCTAAAATCGAACTGGCCGATTTCTGAACCATTATTTCCTATAAGAAATAATGTAAATTCAATTAATCCGTTCCACCCAAAAATATTCACCAAAAATTTATTTTTTTAATGAATAAATACTATAGTTTTACATACAGAAAATAATGAGAAATAAATATAAAGCACTAATTTTAATGGATAAATGAACAGTTAAATCAGTTTTACCTTTATTGAAGACTCTTGTTGGTGTATGAGAGGGGCAGGAGAGTTTGTTTGGAGGCAGGACAAGATAGTCCTTCAATATGACAATAATATCAACTCTACAGCATATTTATCTAGCACAATTCATCTAATATGACATAATAAACAATATTAATAACATAGAAACATGATATATACTCTAGAATGAATAAAACATATCATTACGAATGTGAGGACTGGTGGTAGTGTGTTGTTGTTGGGTTTATAAGGGCCACTGACCATAAGCCATACATATAGTGGTGGTGGGTGGCAGCAGAAGGCTCCAACACTATTCACACAAACAATGTACATAATTTATAAATAAGAAATATTCACACTTACCTTGGAGGAGTTGGTGGCAGAGGGCGGCGTTCTTGTCAGTGCCCCTATATTCCTCAAACAACAATGTAAGAGTTAAGTTTCGTGTCGTCATTTTCTATCGCTTAATCGCTTAACTTACTTGCTACACTGTTAATGCTACACTTTATCACTGGCTGGTGCTATAGCCTTTATCGACTTGTGCTGCTTTAGAATCGTACATATCGTAGAATCACTGAAGAAGGCACATTCTTCCCTCTCTTCCTCCTCCACTTTGGTACTTTGCTACAATTTCTTTCTTCAATTCTTTCGTGTTTGTCACTTTCTTTACCAAAGGGCTGCCACTATGAAGTTTCTTTGGGCCCATGGTGGCTTATTTCACAGTCACAATCAATAAGAAGTACTAAACACAATGAATTTATTGTGATAAACAAAGCTAGACTGGCTCATGACGCCTGTGCAACGAGGTGCACAAGCGCAGGGCAAGCAGGCAGACAGGTCTGGTACGCGGGCTGATAATCGGGGAATGGCCAATAATTGGGCCGAAAAAACTATCAATTTCCAAGCAGGCCGATAATCAGACCGGCCGATTTGTGGGCTCCCACTGTATAACTATTGCCTATTAAATCTTAAGTTAGTCCTAATTTTGCCCAAGATACTCTTCCAGTATATGAGCTTGAATAGAAACAGTGTATCATGCCAAGACAAATCCAATCCCATCACTAAATCTACCATTTGTAATATTATTATATGATTTGTACTAACTATTTTAAATCTAATTAGGTATGTATCTAATTATGTATGTATCTAATAATGTATGTTCAAATGTACTGCTCCATAACCTATATCAATATAGAGTAAAAATTAGTATTAGTATGCCCGAAATGCCTAGGCATGCTAGTGGCCTTCTATGTAATTAACCCTTTGACTGTCGCAACCCGTAATCCTGAGTGCTCTTCTGTTGTCGCAAAATTTAAAAAAAAATCTTATGAAATGATAGAAATCTTTCTCGATGGTAATGACACCAAAAGTATGAAATTTGATGGAAAACATACGGAATTACGCTCTCGCGAAGTTAGTGATCTCGGCGATATATACGCATCGGCAATTTTGCCGACTTTGAGCCTATTTTCGGCCAATTCCATTGTTCCAGTCGACCAAACTCATAGCTATTTCTTTAGAACTCCATTTGTTCTATCGATTGAGTACAAGAAACCACCAATTTACCGATTTCAACTACCAATAGTGGTCAGAAATTGGCAATTTGGCCAATTTCATGCAAAATAAAAAGTTGTCAAATTCAAAATAGGGTCCAGAATAAACAATGCAGACATTCCTGGCACTAAAATAAGATGTTATCTGTTCATTAGTCACGTCTTTAGGCCCCTCTTATATTACTCCTGCTTTTTATTTTTATTTTTTATTCACACAAAAAATAGAAGATTTACAGTTATGCAGACTATTGCATTATTGTAAAAATGGTATAAATAATATCAGTGCACTTGTGAAAGAATATTAGACTCGCCAATTGATGTGTATTGGACGCGTGGCATGATTTGTTTACTCTTGAACATTGGCAAAAATCAAACATTTGCCCTAATTTGAGCTCAATTTCAAGGTCGTTTTCATCATGAAACTAATCAAAATCATCTATATTTCTGTAGTATGTTTTCCATTCTATCAAATGAGACCATAAAAAAGAGAATACAACCATAAATACTATACGAAAATACACCTCAAAGACGACGTTTTAATCCAAAAAAAACGGTCGGAGTTTTTTTTCTCATGCACTGCGTGCTGCAGGATTTTTTTTATACAGCGCACACTGACCCCACACACCCATTCTCTCATATGTGGACCTACCAGCTTTCTCCCGCTTCATTTGAAGCCGCTAGAATATGTGAGTATATATACAGTGGTACCTCGGTTAACGATTGTCCCCAAACTCGCCCTTTTATGCAAGTTTATTTTTTAAATGCTTTTGTAAGTGTATTTTTGGGGGTCTAAAAGGACTAGCCTATTTTACATTATTCTTTATGGGGATAAATTCGTTTGATAATGGCACTTGAACAGCATTCTGAAACGAAAAAATATCGTTAACCGAGGTACCACTGTACGTCCGAAACAGTGGCTCGTAAGACGTATATATACGACCGAAACAGTCAAAGGGTTAATATTTTACAACATGCAAGCCACACATTGTAAGCTTTACAAGGAAATAAACATTTTGATTTTGATGTCTGACAGGGAGACTTTTGAACAGGTATTACAAAGTTGCAGAATTGTCACATCTGCACAAGTGGAAACATACAACTGTGACTGAAATGTGTATTATTTGCCTAACAGTAATTCTGTAATATACCTCACTATATCTACAAGCAGGGACTTAATCTGACTACAAGCACAGTATATCACTTTTGCTGTTTTTGGTTATAAAGGTGGGTAATTTACTCTGTGTGATAACTGTACAGTAGACCCTCAGTTAACGAAATTAATCCGTTCAGGAGCTATTACTTAATCTGAATCTTTAGATCTGAACCCTTATTTCCCATAAGAAATAATGTAAATACAATTAATCTGTTCCACAAAAATATTCACAATAAATATAATATAAATAACATTTACTTACCTTTATTGAAAAGACTTGCAGGCATCTGGAAGATAGGGATGATGACAGGGGCAGGGTGTTAGTGGTTGAAAGGGAATCCCTCCAAAAGGACTTCAGGTAACAAGTCCCTCTCTGGGGTTACTTCCCTTCTTGGTCTTTTAATGCCACTAGGACCAGCTTGAGAGTCACTAGAACTCTTCTTAGAAAAATAACTGTCCAGAGTCCTCTGTTTCTGGCAACTCTTTAATACTTTCCTGAAGTGCAACATGGCTCTGTCACTGAAGTGGTTGCCGAGAAGGCTCATTTCAACTTGCTCAGGGTGGTGTCTTTCAACAAATGTCTGCACCTTATTCCACATTGAACAGATTTCCTTAATCTCTGAAGAAGGCACCTCCTTCACTCTCTCTTCCTCCTCCTGTGAAGCAGTAACCTCAGCTGTGGTCTGTTGCTGTTCCAGATGAAGCTCTTGCAGCTCTTCATTTGTTAGCTCTATCCTGTGATCCTCCACCAACTCTTTCACATCCTCACCACTCACCTCCAACCCCAGGCTGTTCCCCAATGCCACAATATCTTCCACAACATCTTCCACAACAGGCACAGGGTCGTCAGGGTCAGGGTCAGCCTCAAATCCTTCAAAATCCCTCTTTTCAACACAATCAGGCTACAGTGGTCTCCAAGCAGAGTTCAAAGTCCTGGAAGTCACTCCCTCCCAAGCCTTACCTATAAGGCCTAGGCAATGCACGATATTGAAGTGATCTTTCCAGAACTCTCTTAGGGTCAATGCAGAGTCATTGGTCATATTAAAGCACCTCTGAAACACTGCTTTGGTGTACAGTTTCTTGAAGTTTTTAATGACCTGCTGGTCCATGGGCTGGATGAGAGGAGTGGTGTTAGGAGGCAAGACCTTCACTGTGATGAAACTGAACTCATCAGGCAACAACTCTTCCAAGTTGTGAGGATGAGCAGGAGCATTGTCCAGTACCAGGAGGCACTTGAGTCCCAATTTCTTTTCCAGGAGGTATTTCTTCACACTAGGGTCAAACACTCCATTCACCCATTCCTTGAAAATCTCCGTAGTGACCCATGCCTTGGTGTTAGCCTTCCAATGCACACACAAATTATTCTTGTCAACACTGTGTTTCTTGAAGGGTTTGGGATTTTCTGAGTGATACACCAGTAAAGGCTTCACTTTAAAATCACCACTGGCATTGGCACAAATAAGAATTAGCCTGTCTTTCATAGGCTTGTGTCCTGGCTGTGCCTTTTCCTCCTGAGTAATGAAGGTCCTGTTGGGCATTTTCTTCTAAAACAGGCCTGTTTCATCACAATTAACCACTTGTTGGGGGAGGAATTCTTCAGCCTCTACGAACTCCTTAAATTCACTCACAAATTTTTCAGCTGCACGTTTGTCTGAGCTGGCTGCCTCTCCATGCCTCGCAACACTGTGTATGCCACTACGTTTCTTAAACCTCTCAAACCAGCCTTTGCTGGCTTTAAAATCTGCGTGCAACTTCCTTGCCTTTTCACAAATTATCGCCGTGGAAATACTATCACCCGCTATCTGTTTTTCATTGATCCACACCATCAGTAACTTCTCAACCTCATCCACTGTTTTTGATCTTTGTTTCGTTAACAAATTAACCCCTTTTGCAACATTAGCTTCCTTGATCTCATTTCTTTTTGCCAGGATAGTGCCGATAGTAGATGCACTTTTCTTGTACATCCTGGCAAGATCACTCAGACGTACGCCACTCTCATATTTTTCTATTATCTCTTTCTTCAGTTCGATGGTGTTCCTCACTCTTTTTACCACTGGGGTGCCACTAGGAAGCTTCTTTGGACCCATGGTGACTTATTTCACAGTAACAATCACTAAACCACCAAAAAAGACACCAAATGTATTGTGAATGTTTGAAAGAGCACGCTGGGTAATGTTCTCTCAATGGTAAACAAGGCTACAGTGGCGTCTTGCGCAGGCCAGGTGCGGAGCAGGCGGACACGTCTAATACATTTTGCTAACCGTGCTTTTTTGCTATCTGATTGCGAAAAAGCTGGTAACCAATTTTTCGTTAACTAGACATTTCCTTAACTGAGGGCCTACTGTAATTATGTGTACCTGGGCCTAAATGAACTTACTTAGTCTGTGATTCTGTTCATGGAACTCCTGTCCTTCAAGCAATTGTGCTTGCTTGATATATAGGGAGGGAGAGTGAGGGAGAGAGAGGGAAAATTCTTAGGAATCCATCTTGACAGTGGCCTCAAATTTCAGACACACATACAACAAATTTCCAAGAAAGACTCAAAGACCGTGGGAATACTATCCAAGATACGGTACTATGTTCCACAATCAGCTCTGCGCATGGGGCTCTACATCAATAACTCATCTCAGACCACTAATAACACAACAAAAGGCAGCAGTTTGAGTGATAACACATTCACACTCCAGACAACATACTCCACCAATATTCAAAAACCTAAACTTACTCACCATACAAGACATTCATACTTTTTACTGTGCCTATTACATACATAGAAAACACTATTCAAATATTAACCCACCACTCAAACTTCTCCTTACCAATTTTAACAGGACACATGACCATAACACTAGACACAGATCACTCCTCGATGTTCCCCGTGTCCATCTAACACTATGTAAAAACTCAATGCATATAAAAGGCACGAAAATTTGGAATTCATTACCTGTCATTGCCAAAGAAACCCTGCCTGTACCCCAATTCAAAACGATGCTAAAAAACCACCTTCTCACCCAAACCTAAATGCTCAATATCAAACATTCCCAACAAAGTAGAATAATCACTTAAATGTAAAAACCTGATTAATCACTTAAATGTAAAAACCTGTTATGAATAATACATACTAAGCTAACTGTTTCTATAACATTACATTATAATGACCACGTAAACTGTAACTGCAATGCAATAATTGTTTTAAATTGTTATCTCACTCAATTAGTTGCATTGCTACAATTAATTGATATGTTCAACTTATATTCAAACTTTATAACTTAGATACACAATTATATTTATTTTATAAATTATCAACCATAATTTTTTACCATGTAATCTACAATTAAAGTCCTAAGAATGCCTGCAATGCACAGCATATTAGGGGCTTTTGGCATGTACATCTCATTAATACCTATGTATCATGTCTACCCAACTATGTATCATTGTACCATTTCTAAATAAAGTATTATTATTATTATTTATTATTATTATTATTTTTATAGAGAGAGAGAGGGGGAGGGAGAGAGAGAGGGAGAGAGAGAGAGGGAGAGAGAGAGAGAGGGAGGGAGAGGGAGAGAGAGAGAGAGAGAGGAGAGAGAGAGAGAGAGAGGGAGAGAGAGAGAGAGAGGGGAGGGAGAGAGAGGGGGAAGAGAGAGGGAGAGAGAGAGAGGGGGGGAGAGAGAGAGAGGGGGAGGGGAGAGAGTGGGAGAGAGAGGGGAGAGAGAGAGGGGGAGGGAGAGGGGGAGAGGGAGAGGCAGAGCAGGCTAGGCAGCTGAACACATATTACACACGTTACAGAATCATTTCTCTTTACTTTGGGCATAGGTTATAAGACATTCTGGCAGGATGACACTATCAGTGGTATTAAAATTGAAAGGATGTTGCCACATCCATCTCACAGCCACTAAACTCTGGGTCACCATCACTTTCCTCTTAAGAGTCGTGTTAATACGACATGGCATCAGTGAATTCCTGGTGTTTGCCACGCTGTTTGCTCTAGCTGGTGCTCAGTTGAACTGGTGCTCCCACAAGCTACTAAGTGGTACCCAATTTTTTTAATACTGCATACATTGAGTGTTATGACTCATGCTATGCTGCCTAGGCCTATCAGACCTCTAGTGCCAAATTTGAAGGAAGGGAAAATAAAACTTTGATTTACATTTGGAGTGCTAGCAGTAAGAATGTAGATCTAAGGGAGGTGGGGACGCAAGCATTCAACTTTTTTGTTTTTGGTCCAATTTCAATGAAAGTTGATACTGTGATTTAACCAGCATTTGAAACCCTCACCCTTTTTTTTGTATTGAATATGTTGCAAAATTGAAATAAAAAATTGCAAAATTCTATTTTTCATAAAACCCTCCCTTATCTACAAAATTGGTAAGATATACAATGTTCTAGTCGACATCAGATGAAAGATAAAGAGCTAGATAATCTATAGTTCAAAGTTTTTTGAGAGAAATGTCAATGGATTGCATTACGTATATAAAAAATTGAACTTTTTTTGGGAGGAAAAAATTCAATTAAAACAAAACAGTAGGACATATCTCAAATCAATGCTGAAAGTGTAATAGAACCATCATTCCTCAATAACATGTGAAAAAATCATGACACTCCTTTAAATACTCTTCCTGTTTTATTCATAGTTTTGTTATCTGTAAAACTCTATGGTTATGGCGTGCCAAATCTGACCATGTTGCACAACCCCACCTTTGTTGACAGCCCTCTGGCTACTGAGCCACCATCTCTCCGCTCTGCTCACTCTAGTCCTCACAGAAGTTACCATGTAGACTATTTTGAATGAAACAATCATCAAAATCGTTATTTTTGGAGTAAAAAAAAGCAAAAAAAAAACTCATTATCAACAGGCCCTCTTGATTACAGGAAAAATAAAAGAAAATTACATCTTTGGAAAAACATACTTGGAAATATGATACAGAGAAGCTGATTACATCAACATGTTGCCAGAATTATGCACTATTTTTTGGTAAGAAAATAATATTTTCCATAATTTTTCAGGTTCAATTTTTTTACCCCTCATACCTGCATCCCCAGCCCTTAATACGACATGGCATCAGTAAATTCCTGGTGTTTGCCACACTGCTTGCTCTAGCTGGTGCTCAGTTGAACTGGTGCTCCCACAAGCTACTAAGTGGTACCAGATTTTTTTAATACTGCATACATTGAGTGTTATGACTCATGCTATGCTGCCTAGGCCTATCAGACCTCTAGTGCCAAATTTGAAGGAAGGGAAAATAAAACTTTGATTTACAGTTGGAGTGCTAGCAGTAAGAATGTAGATCTATGTTTGGACAGTTAAATGTTAATTAAGTACAGTAATATATGTTTGCAGGCACTGTTCCATCAAGTATCAACAATTACTCATCGTATGCATCCTGTGACAACATTGGAGAATTTATCAAGCATTTGAGGAACATTGCCTATAGCAAAGGGAAGCCACGAATGAGTATTGTAAGTAAGAAGAGACTTCAAGATACGCTCAGCATTTCAAGCATTGTGTGTGTGTGAGGGGGAAGGACATGAAAAAAGAAGAAACTTTCATTATCATTTAGTCCATGACTCTTGCCTGAGGCATGCCTACACTATGGTTAAGAAACTGCAAATATATACACCCCTCGTTCACAGCACAGGCACTGTACTTTCCAGATGTAGGACTCAAGTATGGCTAACCAGTTTCCCTGAATCCCTTCATAAATGTTAATAAAATAATAGATGTATATATTGGTTGTTAGGGTGTGTAGGAGAGAGGGAGATTACTTCCTGGTAAAAGTAGGCCTTAGACAGGGATGTGTGATGTCACCATGGTTGTTTAATATATTTATAGATGGGGTTGTAAAAGAAGTAAATGCTAGGGTGTTGGGGAGAGGAGTGGGATTAAATTATGGGAAATCAAGTACAAAATGGGAGTTGACACAGTTACTTTTTGCTGATGATACTGTGCTTATGGGAGATTCTAAAGAAAAGTTGCAAAGGTTAGTGGACGAATTTGGGAGGGTGTGTAAAGGTAGAAAGTTGAAAGTGAACAAAGATAAGAGTAAGGTGATGAGGGTATCAAACGATTTAGATAAAGAAAAAATGGATGTCACATTGGAGAGAGGGAGTATGGAAGAAGTGAATGTTTTCAGATACTTGGGAGTTGACTTGTCAGTGGATGGGTTTATGAAGGATGAGGTTAACCATAGAATTGATGAAGGAAAAAAGGTGAGTGGTGCGTTGAGGTATCTGTGGAGACAAAAAATGTTATCTATGGAGGCAAATAAAGGAATGTATGAAAGTATAGTGGTACCAACACTCTTATATGGGTGTGAAGCTTGGGTTGTAAATGCTGCAGCGAGGAGGAGGCTGGAGGCAGTGGAGATGTCCTGTCTAAGGGCAATGTGTGGTGTAAATATTATGCAGAAAATTCGGAGTGTGGAAATTAGGAGGAGGTGTGGAGTTACTAAAAGTATTAGTCAGAGGGCTGAAGAGGGGTTGTTGAAGTGGTTTGGTCATTTAGAGAGAATGGATCAAAGTAGAATGTCTTGGAGAGCATATAAATCTGTAGGGGAAGGAAGGAGGAGTAGGGGTCGTCCCCGAAAAGGTTGGAGGGAGGGGGTAAAGGAGGTTTTGTTTGCAAGGGGCTTGGACTTCCAGCAAGCCTGTGTGAGTGTGTTAGATAGGAGTGAATGGAGACGAATGGTTTTTGGGACCTGACGAGCTGTTGGAGTGTGAGCAGGGTAATATTTAGTAAAGGGATTCAGGGAAACCGGTTATTGATTTAGCCGGACTTGAGTCCTGGAAATGGGAAGTACAATGCCTGCACTTTAAAGGCTTGAGCTTGAGCTTGATTTGACCTGAGCATTGGTAAGCTTGGATGGAAGAAGGATGGGTAAGGATAGAAATATGGGAAAAGGTTGGGGAAGGTTAGGAGGTGGGAATATACAGGTGAGGGGTCGGGGATAGTGTCAGTTTGGAGGGACTATTCTAAACTGTAGTATCTGAGCGCCTCTGCAAAGACAGTGATTATGTATGAGTGAGGTGAAAGTGTTGAATGATGATGAAAGTATTTTCTTTTTGAGGATTTTCTTTCTTTTTGGGTCACCCTGCCTCGGTGGGAGACGGCCGACTTGTTGAAAAAAAAAAATTGGAAACTACTCGTAATGACTACATTCAAGTGGTGGCACACTCTTCTTATGGCACATTTACCCCATTATATGGTTTATGAAATGATTCAAGGGGTCTTGGAGGTGGGACATACAGTGCCTGCACTCTGAAGGAGGGGTATTGGTGGTGGGAAGTACAGTGCCTGCACTCTGAAGGAGGGGTGGTGGTGGGAAGTACAGTGCCTGCACTCTGAAGGAGGGGTGTTGGTGGTGGGAAGTACAGTGCCTGCACTCTGAAGGAGGGGTGTTGGTGGTGGGAAGTACAGTGCCTGCACTCTGAAGGAGGGGTGTTGGTGGTGGGAAGTACAGTGCCTGCACTCTGAAGGAGGGCTGGAGATATTGCAGTTCAGAGGGTCATTTGAATTGTGATATCTGCACAAATTTCTGGCAAGACTTGTTTTTAATGAGTGATGGTGAACCTTTTTTTTTGGGGGGGGGGTGAACCTATTGAACCTATCTTTGTGGGAAATGGCCGGTGTGTGTGTGTAAAACAAAAAGTAATAATATTTATGGATCTTTCTAACTCAAGCACTATTATGCACAACAAGTGTAGAATTACTATACTGAGAAGACATTGTTGTAATCAGTCAAAATGGGTGTAAAACTGCAGTACTAAATAAAGCCTGGGTCAACAGTGTAGTCAAGGACAGGCAACATTGTAAGGGTGGATAACATGCCACACGCTATATGACTCTTTCAACAGCCCTTTTGAGCATACAAGAAATTTGCTTAAACAGTTTTTTTGTTTTAGTGGTGATGCAGTGTACTATACTGTAATAGTACATAAATAGTGGTGGTGGTGTGTACTATACTGTGATAGTATGTAAATAGTGGTCATGCAGTATAGTGTACTATACTGTAATAGTACATAAATAGTTATTTCTTCTTAAGTTTTCTAAATGTAAGCAAACTGTTTATAATATTTATTTGTTCACTTCTCTTGTAACAGGTTTTAGAACAGAGTGAGCGTCTGCGTGACTCTGATGCCAACATTCTGCCTGTGTTATGTAGGTTACAGGAGCTTACCCAGGATATCAATATTATTGTCATCTTTTCATCATCACTGCCTATTGAAAAGTTTCGTGCTGCTACTGGATTCATGGAGCCTGTTGTTATCAATTTTCCTCAGTATACTAAAGGTAGGTGTGGGTCTTTAAATGTTATGTACAGTAAACCCCTCGTAAATTATGAGTTATATTCCTGAAAACCTGCTTGTGATGTTGAATAGCTTTACGTGAAGTGAACAACTTATGAGGAAAACAAGGTTGTGTTCCATACACCTCCAAATTTGAGAAAAAATGGAGGGGGTTGATGTGGGTCAGCTGGGCTGAGGTGGATGCAGAATTATTGGCAGTTGATATTTGTATTGGAATGATTTAAGTACAGCCTCTCCTCACTTAACGACGGAGTTCCGTTCCTAAGACCATGTTAGTAAATGAATTCGTTGGTAAACAAGGAGCATAATATAATGGTAGAGGGTTTGTGTCGACCATCTTTGATATTGTTTTAACCCTATGACTGTTGCAAGCCCATTTCTGAAACTCCTTCTATGTCGCAAAATATTCGAAAAAAAAAATTTCTTACGAAAATGTTAGGATTATTTTACTGATTGTTTTAAGCCTAAAATTTTTTTTTGCAATGAGTACTTACCGAGATATAGAGGCGTAAAGTTGGCAGAAAATGAGCCGTGTATGGCAACAGCGGCAAATGCCGCTCACCCAGTATACTTTCATTTACTCCCATTCGAAGGTTTCTTGTATTTTAAATTTTTTTTTTCTAAGTAACTTGTGTGGCCTGTGAGACCAAAGTAAGGTGCAATGTATGTATATACACTCATTGTATGCAACACAATAACAGCACAAACATTATCATTATTATATTGCTTACAAAACTTGTTTACACAAACCAACAATACAAAATATTGTTTATTACTATTGTTCTATAATATATATACAAATGTACAGTCACTGAACACTTTCCTAGAAATGCTGCAGCTTGTAGAATTCTGTGAAACATGGGTATATGCACAGTGGAGTTTTACACTTTTCTCATATATAACGAGTGTCTTTGCATTTTTGTGGGAGTTTTGTGGTATGTGCACAGACAAAACACCTCTTCTGAGCACTTTTCTTGAATGTAGTAGCAGGCAGTTGTATGGGGTAGTGATCACCAGGCCTCAGACGAGAGGGCATGTGTTGATAATTTCGTGGGCGCTGGTCTATTGCAGGTGTTGTTCCTTGGTACTTGAATATAATTTTTCTGATGACTGACAAACAAAATTCACCATATTTTGGTTTGTTGTTGGTCTTCAACTTGTACATGTTAAAAGCATTCAGCATGGAAATGTCAAGAAGATGGAAAAAGAGTTTTATGTACCACTTATAACTCTTGCGAACACAATCAGCAAACCCAATCTGCATGTCACATTTGTCCACTAAGTGCATATTGAGGTTGTAGTCCATCACAGCTGCAGGTTTTAGAATGGGTTCATTGATCTCTCTATTCTGCCTGCCACTGTATGCCATTTCGTTTCGGTGAACTGATGTCAACAATGTGACATCACGTTTGTCATGCCACTGAAATGCCATGATGTCATTGGCAGCAAACACCTACACATCACCTCTACGAGTGCCTGCGTTGAACCTAGGCATATGCTTACGATTTCCACGCACTGTACCACATACGTCTGTCATGTTCACTCGCAAGAAATCACTGAGTATTGGGCTTGTGTACCAGTTATCAGTATATAATAAGGGGGATTACCAATAGACCCCTGGCTGTCTTCAAGAAGGCACTGGACAGGCACCTAAAGTCAGTACCTGACCAACCGGGCTGTGGTTTGTATGTCAGTTTGCGTGCGGCCAGCAGTAACAGCCTGGTTGATCAGACCCTGATCCACCATGAGGCCTGGTCTCAGACCGAGCTGCGGGGGCATTGACCCCCGAAACCCTCTCCAGGTAAACTCCAGGAAATCAGTAAGAATTGCACACACGGAAAATATAGCACAACAAAGGGTTAACCCTTAAATGGTCCAAACGTATCAATACGTTAGTACAGGTATCCCTCAACATTCATGTTTTCCACTTTCACGGGCTTCACACATTCGCGAATTCCCGGCCGCCAAATTCCCAGCCGCCAAATTCCCACGCACCAAATCATATTTAAGTTTCCCGCCACACGAGCGTCCCTACTACCTTCCCTCTGAGTGTTTTCTTCGTTCAATATTTGTTATTAACCCTTTGGGGATCGACAGGCCTTCTCGGAAACGTGTTCCTGGGGTCGAAAAATTTTTGGGAAAAAAATTAATTTTTTCTTATGAAATGATAGAGAATCTTTTTCCGATCATAACACCACCAAAATTATGAAATTTGATAGAAAACTAACGGAATTATGATTTCGCGAAGTTCGCGGTATCTATGACACAGACTCTTCGGCAATTTCACCCACTTCAAGCCCTATTTTCGACAAATTCCAATGTTTCAGTCTCCTAAAATTATAGCTATTTCGCTAGAACTCCATTTCTTCTATCGATTGAGTACAATAAACTGCCTATTTACCAATTTCAGCTACCCAAAATAGTGGTCAGAAAATGGCAATTTTCCAATTTCTCACAAATTTCAAACGATGCCAATTTCAAAATAGGGTCCAGAGTAAACAAGGCAAACATTCCTGGCACTAAAATAACATGTTCTCTGTTCATTAGCCCCATCTCCAGGCCTCTGTTCCATTACTTTTGCTTTCCATTTTGAATTTTTATTCTCACAAAAATAGAAGATTTACTGTTATGTATACAACTGCATCATTGTAAAAATGGTATAAATAATATCAGAGCACTTGTGCATGAATATAAGACTCGCCAGTTGATGTGTATTGGACGCATGGTGTGATTTGTTTACTCTTGAACATCGTCAAAAATCGAACATTTTCGCTACTTTGAGCTCAATTTCAAGGTACTTGTCATTGTCAAACAAATCAAAATCATCTCTATTTCTGTAATATATCTTCCATTCTATCAAATGAGACCAAGAAAATGAGAATACATCAATAAATACCATACGAAAATCGACTGCAAAGTCGCTGTTTTAATTGAAAAAAACGGTCAGTTTTTTTTCTCATTATGCAGTGTGTGCTGCAGGATTTTTTTTATACTGCGCACACTGACCACACAGACCCATTCTTTCATATGTATGCCTACCAGACGTTTTCTGCTTAAATTGAGGCCGCTAGAATTTGGGCGTACTAGTACAGCACCAACCCCTGCTCGTAAAACGTACTAGTACGGCACCGACCCCGAAAGGGTTAAACTACAGTATAACATGTATGTAGTACTATATAGTACAATATTTTACTATGTTTCCAAGCGTTTTATGATTGTTCATGGTTCAATAGGTTAAGGAAGCAGTAAGTAATGAATGTACTAAATAAAGGTTATCTATCTGTATTACATTTATTCCAAATTGATATCAGAAACATGATAAAAGATGCTGAAATGAATAATATATGCCATATTATATGAGTGGGGTAAGAGTAGCAGGCAGACCGCCACCATATGAGATGTTTACATCAGGGTAAACATGCCTAAATCACTCTTGTTATAAGAACACATGCAAAAATAGCATTTATTATTTTTAGAATAAAGTTATGAAGTTGGAGTTTCATTTTTTTTCTAATGTATACTTATTTAATTCAATATTTGGCATCATTACAATGTGGGCGGAGCTACAGCAGAGGGAGAAGAAGCAGTGTGTCAGTAACTTGATTCCCCATGACACTTCACAACACTATAAAATAAGTATTGTATAATTATACTATTACAGGCCTCCCTCCACAGCCAGCTCATGTCAAAATAACATGTATATAGTACATTATTTTACGATGTTTATATGTGTTTTATGATTGTTCATGGTTCAATAGGTTAACCCTTTCGGGGTCGGTGCCGTACTAGTACGTTTTACGAGCAGGGGTTGGTGCCGTACTAGTACGCCCAAATTCTAGCGGCCTCAATTTAAGCAGAAAACGTCTGGTAGGCATACATATGAAAGAATGGGTCTGTGTGGTCAGTGTGCGCAGTATAAAAAAAATCCTGCAGTACACACTGCATAATGAGAGAAAAAAAAAACTGACCGTTTTTTCGATTAAAACAGCGACTTTGCAGTCGATTTTCGTATGGTATTTATTGATGTATTCTCGTTTTCTTGGTCTCATTTGATAGAATGGAAGATATATTACAGAAATAGAGATGATTTTGATTGGTATGACAGTGACAAGTACCTTGAAATTGAGCTCAAATTAGCAAAAATGTTCGATTTTTGACGATGTTCAAGAGTAAACAAATCACACCATGCCTCCAATACACATCAACTGGCGAGTCTTATATTCATGCACAAGTGCTCTGATATTATTTATACCATTGGCATCGTTTGAAATTTGTGTGAAAATAAAAAATTGCCATTTTCTGACCACTATTTTGGGTAGATGAAATTGGTAAATAGGCGGTTTCTTGTACTCAATCGATAGAAGAAATGTAGTTCTAGCGAAATAGCTATAATTTTAGGAGACTGAAACATTGGAATTTGTCGAAAATAGGGCTCAAAGTGGGCAAAATCGCCGATGCGTAAGTGTCATGGCTACCGCTAACTTCGCGAAAGCATAATTCCGTTAGTTTTCGATCAAATTTCATAATTTTGGTGGCGTTATGATCGGAAAAAGATTCTCTATCATTTCATAAGAAAAAATTAATTTTTTTTTTTTCCAAAAAATTTTCGACCCCAGGAACACTTTCCTGAGAAGGTCCTGTCGACCCCCAAAGGGTTAAGGAAGCAGTATTGTATTATATTTCCCTACAATATATTGGGGCACCAACTTTTACGAGGCTCTTGATCCCCTAACCCTTGCGAATGTTGAGGGATACCTGTACTGCTACTGCCCCAAACGTATTTTTACGCTTTATTTTTCCTTCCTCCAAATTTAGCACGATTGGCCAGAGATGCCTGGTGAGCATAGAATGGGTCTTAACACTTGGTGTGCGCCATATTAAAAAAAATCTGGGACCACTTAGTACCTTGTGGGAGCACCAGGTAAATTGAGCGCCAGCTAGAGCAAACTCTGTGGCAAACACCAAGGATTCACTGATGTCATGTCATATTAACAAGGCTTGGAACTATGCATTCAGCAGTACTGAAGCAGACTGGGTGACTGGCTGAAGCAGGCTGGGTGGCTTAGGGCTCTCCCCCACAGACTGGCTTAACTGGCTTGGCTTAATTTGCAAAACCCGGATCAACTCTTTCGTAGGTTAGCAAATAAGCATACTATAAGGCACAAAACTGACCAGGAAGTTGTGTAGACAGGCTGGAGGATACTGGCTTAGCTTAGCATGGGGTGGGTAGGTAGCTTCGTCTCTGAAGGCCTCTCCACGTGTGGTCACACACAATGTCCGACTGGGCTGGTAGAAAAATCTCCTTAAAGCTGCGTAATCGTCAAAATTATGCTCACACCACTGCACACCATTTGTCGTGGGGGTTCTGAGAAGGTTTTCGGAGTATATGATACACTTTGGATGTTTTGGTAGCGTATATTGTAAAACGCGTTGAGGTTAACCCAGTGCCTGCCTCTTGTGTCTGCTATGCCTAGCGTGGAACTGAGAGAGAGAGGCCTCTAGCTAGCGGCTCACATATGAAGGGCTCGTGACGTCACAGCTAACTAGGGCGCCTATCTATAACATAGCTGGGATTATCTAAGTACAGTAGAACGTCATTTAGCACGATAGTTACGTTCCTGAAAAAGTCGTGTTAGATAATTTCGTCTTAAATAATTAACAGAACTTATGGGAAAAATAGGGTTACGTGTTTGAGAGTCCCCAAAAAGCCAAACAAGTTTTTTTAGACCAACATATCTTGCAAAAATTGAAGGCGAATATGTAATTTTAGTTCATTGTCATGATCTATTACTGCTTAAGACTACAAATGCAATAGAAATAATAGTATTTCTTACCTTAAATTGTGGGTAATGATGTTTGTGGATGGTAGTGAAGAGTGGATATGGATGGTGTGGCCCTACTGGGCTGAGGTGGATAGTAGAAGTTCTTGAACTGAAGTCGATGGTTGAACCGAGTGTCTAACTTTAAGTCAGTCAAGCCATTCAGTAAGTCAGTCAAGCCATTCAGTAAGTCAGTCAAGCCATTCAGTAAGTCAGTCAAGCCATTCAGTAAGTCAGTCAAGCCATTCAGTAAGTCAGTCAAGCCATTCAGTAAGTCAGTCAAGTCATTCAGTAAGTCAGTCAAGTCATTCAGTAAGTCAGTCAAGTCATTCAGTAAGTCAGTCAAGTCATTCAGTAAGTCAGTCAAGTCATTCAGTAAGTCAGTCAAGTCATTCAGTAAGTCAGTCAAGTCATTCAGTAAGTCAGTCAAGTCATTCAGTAAGTCAGTCAAGTCATTCAGTAAGTCAGTCAAGTCATTCAGTAAGTCAGTCAAGTCATTCAGTAAGTCAGTCAAGTCATTCAGTAAGTCAGTCAAGTCATTCAGTAAGTCAGTCAAGTCATTCAGTAAGTCAGTCAAGTCATTCAGTAAGTCAGTCAAGTCATTCAGTAAGTCAGTCAAGTCATTCAGTAAGTCAGTCAAGTCATTCAGTAAGTCAGTCAAGTCATTCAGTAAGTCAGTCAAGTCATTCAGTAAGTCAGTCAAGTCATTCAGTAAGTCAGTCAAGTCATTCAGTAAGTCAGTCAAGTCATTCAGTAAGTCAGTCAAGTCATTCAGTCAGTCAGTCAAGTCATTCAGTCAGTCAGTCAAGTCATTCAGTCAGTCAGTCAAGTCATTCAGTCAGTCAGTCAAGTCATTCAGTCAGTCAGTCAAGTCATTCAGTCAGTCAGTCAAGTCATTCAGTCAGTCAGTCAAGTCATTCAGTCAGTCAGTCAAGTCATTCAGTCAGTCAGTCAAGTCATTCAGTCAGTCAGTCAAGTCATTCAGTCAGTCAGTCAAGTCATTCAGTCAGTCAGTCAAGTCATTCAGTCAGTCAGTCAAGTCATTCAGTCAGTCAGTCAAGTCATTCAGTCAGTCAGTCAAGTCATTCAGTCAGTCAGTCAAGTCATTCAGTCAGTCAGTCAAGTCATTCAGTCAGTCAGTCAAGTCATTCAGTCAGTCAGTCAAGTCATTCAGTCAGTCAGTCAAGTCATTCAGTCAGTCAGTCAAGTCATTCAGTCAGTCAGTCAAGTCATTCAGTCAGTCAGTCAAGTCATTCAGTCAGTCAGTCAAGTCATTCAGTCAGTCAGTCAAGTCATTCAGTCAGTCAGTCAAGTCATTCAGTCAGTCAGTCAAGTCATTCAGTCAAGTCAGTCAGTCAGTCAGTCAGACAAACTTATGTTTACATCTTTTTATGTGTACAAAGTAACACTTCATTACGGCCACAGGTTATGTCTTGTCTAATATCTGTGTTTTCTTCGTTAATTCAAGATCAAAACACAATTCACTCTTATTCTTCACACACACAGCTGGCTGGCTTGTAGCCAGGACTAATTGACGCGTATGAAATACGTACGAATGCTGGGGTGGTAGGGTCCGTGGTGGCTGGGTAAGGCGGGTAGTGTCTGCTGAACCACAACAGTAGTATGTAGTAACAAGACTGCTTGTGAGAATGGTTATTTGTTTTCCTTCCCACAAACTAAGTTTATTCAGGTATACACAGATACAGTTACGAAGATTATCATACATAGCAGCATATGTGTAGAGAACCTAGGATAACCCAAAAAAGTCAGAGTGACAGTATTTCCATTGACTGACTTGGGTTATCCTAGGTTCTCTACACATATGCTGCTATGTATGATAATGTATGTAACTATACTCACCTAATTGTGGTTGCAAGGGTCGAGACTCAGCTCCTGGCCCCGTGTATCTGAATAAACTTAGTTTGCAAGAAGGAAAAACAAATTCCCTTTTCCTCAAAGCATGAGGATTCTTAGGCAGTAAATAACCATGCGCTCAAAACTTTTTCCCTCCTGCCGAACCGTGTAATATCATCTTTACGTCGTGTAAGATGATAATGTGTCGCAAATCTTAAATCGTGCAATACCGGTAACGTGCAACATAATCTCGTGCTAAATGACGTTCTACTGTATACTACACTAGTAATCAGTAACACTACTGACAGGTTAAGCAAAAGCTTGAACTAATAGGGAAGAAAGAATCCAGTGTTGTCTCATTGGCATGAGAAAGATGTGTTGTTCCAGTTCATAAGTACAGTGGACCCCCGGTTTACGTTATTAATTCGTTCCAGAATGCTGTTCAAGTACCATTACCAAACGAATTTGTTCCCATAAGGAATAATGTAAATTAGATTACAGTCAACCCCCGGTTCTCATCGGTAATCCGTCCCAGAGGGCCCGTCGACCACCATAAGAAATAATGGAAATAAAATTAATCCGTTCCAGACATCCAAAAGTATTAAAATAAAATATTTTTTAGAACTTTTTGACATTAAGTTAAACACAATTTTATAAAAAATTAAGAAATAAATAGTACAATAACATGTCACTTACATATATTGAAGAGTTGTTGATGTGTGGAAGACGGGAGGGGAGAAGGTGGAGTAGTATGCTAGTGTTTGGAAGGGGAATCCCCTTTCATTAACACTGCAGGTACCAAGTTCTTTTCTGGGGTTACTTCCCTTTTTCTTTTAATGCCACTAGGACCAGCTTGAGAGTCACTGGACCCCTCTCTAACAAAAAATCTGTCCAGGGAGCTCTGTGTCTGGCGGTTCTTTAAAATGTCCCTAAAATGTGACAAGACATTGTCATTAAACATGTCACATATACGGCATGCAACATCTTGGTTAGGGTGATAATCATACATAAATATTTGCACATTAGTCCATTGGGCACAAATCTCCTTAATTTTTGAAGAAGGCACCTTCTTCCATCTCGGTTCCACCTCCTCCTCCTCTGGACCATTTTCCTGAACTGTGGTCTGTTGTTGCTGTTGAAGCTCTTGCAGATCTTCAGTGGTTAGCTCTTCATTGTGCTCCTCCACCAACTGTTCCACATCCTCACCACTCACTTCCAACCCCATGGACTTGCCCAGTTCCACAATTTCTTGCACAACAGGCTCAGGCTCAGGGTTCTGAGGCTCAGCCCCAAAACCTTCAAAATCTAGGACACAGTCTGCCCACAATTTTCTCCAGGCAGAGTTCAAAGTCCTGGTAGTCACTCCCTCCCAAGCCTTACCTATAAGCTTTACACAATGCAGGATATGGAAATGATCTTTCCAAAACTCTTTTAGGGTCATATCCATGTCTGTGGTCACATCAAAGCACTTTTGAAACATTGCTTTGGTGTAGAGTTTTTTAAAGTTGCAAATGATCTGCTGGTCCATGGGCTGGAGGAGAGGAGTGGTATTAGGGGGCAAGAACTTCACTTTGATGAACTCACAGCCCTGCACAATTTCCTCTGCCAAGTCTCGAGGATGACCAGGAGCATTGTCCATTATCAGGAGGCACTTTAGTGGCAAATTATTTTCCTCAAGATATTTCTTCACACTGCGGCCAAACACGTTTTTTAACCAATCAAGGAAAATTTCCCTAGTGACCCAAGCCTTTTTGTTAGACTTCCACATCACACACAAATTAGACTTGGTGATACCGCATCTGCCAAACACTCGGGGATTTTCAGAATGATACACCAGTAAAGGCTTCACTTTGCAATCACCACTGACATTAGCACACATCATGAGAGTTAGCCTGTCTTTCACATACAGTGGACCCTCGGTTAACGAATACCCCGGAAATCGTGCAATTATGTAAGTATAATTTTGTAAGTTCTTGTGGAAGTGTATTTTTGGGGGTCTGAAATAGACTAACCTACATGACATTATTTCTTAAGGACGTAAATTCGTTCGGTAATGGCACTTGAGCAGGCTTCTGCATTGAATTTTTTTCGTTAACCGAGGGTCCACTGTACTTATGTCCTGGGAGTGCCTTTTCCTCCTGTGTAATGAAAGTCCTGTTGGGCATTTTCTTCCAAAACAGGCCTGTTTTGTCACAATTGAACACTTGTTGGGGTTGGAATTGTTCAGCCTCTATGTACCCCTGGAATTCCTGAACATATTTTTCAGCAGCACTTTTGTCAGAACTGGCAGCCTCACCATACCTCACAACACTATGTATACCACTTCGCTTCTTAAATCTGTCAAACCAGCCTTTGCTGGCTTTAAATTCGTTCCCTTCAGCACTCGTTGCAGGCATTTTCTTGACGAGATCATCATGCAACTGCCTTGCTTTTTCACATATTATTGCCTGTGTAACACTATCTCCTGCTAACCGTTTCTCGTTGATCCACACCAACAACAAAGTTTCCACTTGTTCCAGCACTTGAGATCTCTGTTTTGTGACCATACTTGCACCTTTCGCAACAACAGTATCCTTGATTTCCTTTCTCTTGGCCAAAATGGAAGAGATGGTTGAATGGGATTTGCCATAGAGCCTGGCCAGCTCAGTGACACGCACTCCACTTTCATATTTTGCTATCATCTCCTTCTTCAATTCTACCGTATTTCTGACATTCTTTACCACAGGCTTGGCACTAGGAGCTTTCTTGGGGCCCATGGTGGCTTATTTAGCAGTTGCAAGCACTAAAAACACTGGAATAATGACAATATATATGGTATAAATGCGTGGGTAGTGGTCGCTCGCTTGTAAACAATAACACACTGAGTGCCTGGGCGCCCAGCTGGGCCACGGCCCCACGCGTACGCGTCCGGGACGGATAGCCAACTCGCCCAACTCCAAGTGGCCGCCTAATACCGAGCCAAAAATATTGTAAAAAAAAACTGTTGAACACCGATTTGGCCGAGCTCCGACGCCGTCGAGCACCGGGGGTTGACTGTAGTCCTTTTAGACCCCCAAAAATACACTTACAAAAGCACTTACAAAAATACACTTACATAATTGTTCGAGTTTGGAGCTGTACGTAAACCGGGGGTCCACTGTACGTATATGAGGAACATGGTGTTGACTCAGTGGCATGGGTATGTGAGGAAGAGCAAACTTTCAGACTATGCTCTTAAGTTGATTGTAGATGCTAGCCATCTGCTGCTTCTCAGCCATCTACAGTTTCACTATTTTAACTTACAGGGCACTTTTCAGCTCATCTTTCCACCACCAAGGTAAGTCAAGTTGATGTAAAATTAGTATACATACTGTCCTCTACTGTACGTGATAGTACCATTGTATTTTAATTTTATTTACATTTCCTGTATAGTACTGTACTGTTTTACAGGTTACAATATTTATAGTGTCCTGTAGTCTTCTGAATCAGTGGACCAAGTCCACTGATTCTAAACTTTGTCTGCTTGTTACGACTGAAAATTTTTTTTAGATATTGAAATCTACAGACAGTTGACAATAACTTACACCCCCTCTTCCCTATTAGTCTGTTAATTAGAGGGTTCACTGTATACCCATCAGTGCTGTTTTGTATACAGTAGACCCTCATTTAGCACGGTAGTTACGTTCCTGAAAACGTCGTGTTAGCTAAAATTGTGTTAGATAATTAAAAGAACTTATGGGAAAAATAGGGTTACGTTCCTGGGAGTCCCCAAAAAGCCAAACAAGTTTTTTTTAGACCAACAGATCTTACAAAAATAAAAGAGGATGTAATTGTAGTTCATTATCGTGATGTATTATGTTGTTTTTACTGCTTAAGACTACAAATGTAACAGAAATAATAGTATTTACCTTAAATTGTGGGTGATGGTGTTTGTGGATGATTGTGAAGAGAGTGGAGAGTTATGCTGTGGCCCTACTGGGCTGAGGTCGATAGTAGAGGTTCTGGAACTGAAGTCGATGATTGTACTGAGTATCTCTAACTTTAATAAAGTCATTCAGTAAGTCAGTCAAGTCATTCAGTAAGTCGATCAAGTCATTGAGTAAGTCGATCAAGTCATTGAGTAAGTCGATCAAGTCATTGAGTAAGTCGATCAAGTCATTGAGTAAGTCGGTCAAGTCATTGAGTAAGTCGGTCAAGTCATTGCGTAAGTCGGTCAAGTCATTGCGTAAGTCGGTCAAGTCATTGCGTAAGTCGGTCAAGTCATTGCGTAAGTCGGTCAAGCTTGCGTAAGTCGGCCGTCATTGCGTAAGTCGGCCAGTCTTGCGTAAGTCGGCGTTGCGTAGTCGGCGTTGCGTAAGTCGGTCAAGTCATTGCGTAAGTCGGTCAAGTCATTGCGTAAGTCGGTCAAGTCATTGCGTAAGTCGGTCAAGTCATTGCGTAAGTCGGTCAAGTCATTGCGTAAGTCGGTCAAGTCATTGCGTAAGTCGGCGTCGCAAGTCGGCAGTTGCGTAAGTCGGTCAAGTCATTGCGTAAGTCGGTCAAGTCATTGAGTAAGTCGGTCAAGTCATTGAGTAAGTCGGTCAAGTCATTGAGTAAGTCGGACAAGTCATTGAGTAAGTCGGTCAAGTCATTGAGTAAGTCGGTCAAGTCATTGAGTAAGTCGGTCAAGTCATTGAGTAAGTCGGTCAAGTCATTGAGTAAGTCAGTCACACAAACTTATGTTTACATCTTTTTATGCGTACAAAGTAACACTTTACGGCCACAGGTTATATCTTGTCTAATACATATATTTGTTTTCTTCGTTAATTCTAAGACTTAAATGCTTATACCTTTTCTTGCCACTTTGAGCAACACTGGTATGCCTATTGGGTGTGTCATGATTGCTTGGCAGATACAAGATATAGTAATTTAAAGATCAAAACACAATTCACTCTCTTATTATTCACAAACAGCTGGCTTGTAGCAGAGGACTTTTTTTTGACGTGTATGGAATACGAATGCTGGGATGGTGGGGTGTTTGGTGGGGGGTAGCAGGGGAAGGCAGGTGGTCTCCCCCGCTGTTCCACAACATTAGCGCCGGCCGCTTGAGGGAATGGTTATTTGTTTTTTCTTCCTGCAAACTGTAAGTAAGTTTATTTAGGTACACACAGATACAGTTACAAAGTTTATCATACATAGCAGCATATGTGTAGAGAACCTAGGATAACCCATAAAAG
This sequence comes from Cherax destructor, assembly GCA_009830355.1. Classification (NCBI taxonomy): domain Eukaryota; kingdom Metazoa; phylum Arthropoda; class Malacostraca; order Decapoda; family Parastacidae; genus Cherax; species Cherax destructor. The sequence continues at coordinate 35,792 of WNWK01004846.1, forward strand.
TCATAGTGACTTATTTTTATTCTGTGACTTTTTTTGGGTAATCCTAGGTTCTCTACACATATGCTGCTATGTATGATAATCAATGTAACTGTATCTCTGTATACCTGAATAAACTTACTTACAGTTTGTGGGAAGGAAAAACAAATTCCCTTTTCCTCAAAGCATGAGGATTCTTAGAGCGGTAAATAACCATGGGCTTACACTTGAAATCACCTGATGCATTACCGCAAAGGAGCAAGGTGAAGCGATCCTTTGCTGTCTTGAAGCCTGGTGCACTTTTCTCTTGATGACTGATATAAGTTCATGTTGGCATTTTCTTCCAGAAAACACTTGTCATGTCAGCATTAAACACTTGATGTGGCTCATAGCCACCCTCAGTAGGACCTCCACTGACTCAATGGTTTAACCCACCGCAGGCGACCGAGCGCTCAAAATTTTTTCCCCTTCAGCGAATCGCGTAATATAAGGTTTACGTCGTGTTAGATAAAAATGTGCTGCAATTCTTCAAACGCGGAATACCCAAAACGCGCAACATAAAGTCGTGCTAAATGAGGGTCTACTGTATTTTGGTGTGGTGGTAATATTGCAAAAAATGTAGGTGATTTTTTATTCAAAATTAGCTACAATAATCTAAAATTTCTCATCCTCATACACTTATCAGCTTTAAGGTGGTGTTTGCAAGAAACATAAATTCATATTTATTTTTGTTTATTTACAGATGAACTAGTTGATATCCTTCTGAAGCAGAGACCCTCCTCCCATTCTGTAGAATTTTATAAAAACTATATCAAGCTTGTGTTGAGTGTGTTTTACCTGGCAACCAAAGGTCTACCTGAGCTGAAACACCAGGTGGGTGACACCACATTAAGGCCATACAGCAAACATCATTTCTTTTTCTTATCAGTTAAGAAATAGCATCGATTTGAAAATGATGAATATTTTCAGCCCGTTAACTGTCCAAACGTAGATCTATGTTCTCACTGCTAGCTCTTCGGATATTTTGAAAAAAAAAATTAAATAAAGAGGACAATTTTCTACACGTAATAGGATCAAAAAAATTTAGGGTTGGTACTTACCGAGATATAATGCCGCGAAGTTGGCGCTTGACACTCACCTGATGGCAACATGGAGCACTGCTGCTTGCAGAAATGTTGCAAATATGTAGTTTTTCTATTTTTTTTTTTTTTAAATTTTCTTAGTTTTTTATGGTTATAAACAAGTCGGCCATCTCCCACCGAGGCAGGGTGACCCAAAAAGAAAGAAAATCCCCAAAAGAAAATACTTTCATCATCATTCAGCACTTTCATCTCACTCACACATAATCACTGTCTTTGCAGAGGCGCTAAGATACGACAGTTCAGAAATCCCTCCAAACCGCCAATATCTCAAACCCCTCCTTTAAAGTGCAGGCATTGTACTTCCCATTTCCAGGACTCAAGCCCAACTAAATCAATTAACTGGTTTCCCTGAATCCCTTCACTAAATATTACCCTGCTCACACTCCAACAGCTCATCAGGTCCCAAAAACCATTCGTCTCCATTCACTCCTATCTAACATGCTCACACATGCTTTCTGGAAGTCCAAGCCCCTTGCCCACAAAACCTTCTTTACCCCTTCCCTCCAACCTTTTTGAGGACGAATTTATACGCTCTCCAAGTCATTCTACTTTGATCCATTCTCTCTAAATGACCAAACCACCTCAACAACCCTTCTTTAGCCCTCTGACTAATACTTTTAGTAACTCCACACCTCCTCCTAATTTCCACACCAAATTTTCTGCAAAATATTTACACCACACATTGCCCTTAGACAGGACATCTCCACTGCCTCCAGCCGCCTCCTCGCTGCAGCATTTGCAACCCATGCTTCACACCCATATAAGAGTGTTGGTACCACTATACTTTTGTACATTCCCTTCTTTGCCTCCATGGATAACGTTTTTTGTCTCCACAGATACCTCAATGCATCACTCACCTTTTTTCCTTCATCAATTCTATGGTTAACCTCATCCTTCATAAACCCATCCGCTGACAAGTCAACTTCTAAATATCTGAAAACATTCACTTCATCCATAATCCCTCTCTCCAATGTGATATCCAATTTTTCTTTATTTATATTGTTTGATACCCTCATCACCTTACTCTTATCTATGTTCACTTTCAACTTTCTACCTTTACACACCCTCCCAAACTCGTCCACTATCCTTTGCAACTTTTCTTTCTTCTTCTTTTCTTTCAACGCGTCGGCCGTTTCCCACCGAAGTGGGGTGGCCCAAAATGAAAAACGAAAGTTTCCCATTTTACATTTAGTAATATATACAGGAGAAGGGGTTACTAGCCCCTTGCTCCCAGCATGTTAGTCGCCTCTTACGACACGCATGGCTTACGGAGGAAGAATTCTGTTCCACTTCCCCATGGAGATAAGAGGAAATAAGAACAAGAACTAGTAAGAAAATAGAAGAAAACCCAGAGGGGTGTGTATATATATGCTTGTACATGAATGTGTAATGTGACCTAAGTGTAAGTAGAAGTAACAAGACATGCCTGAAATCTTGCATGTTTATGAGACAGAAAAAAGACACCAGCAATCCTATTATCATGTAAAACAATTACAGGCTTCCGTTTTACACTCATTTGGCAAGACGGTAGTACCTCCCTGGGTGGTTGCTGTCTACCAACCTACTACCTAGGAACTTTTCTTTCTATTGTCTACAAATATATACAAGGTATTTACATGTTGCAGTTATGTTACTAGAACTCCAGGATTGTATGATACTCCATGAAGCATGATTTTATGCAGAGTGCCACCCCTCATAAAGGAAATTGAAAAAAAAAAATACTTCTTCTCTTTCCAAATCTAAGGGAAAAATAACATCCAGTATTGGGCCTCTGCTTAGGCAAGATGGGACATACACAGATGACTGCTAAGAAATGAGTGAAATATTAAAGTCCCAATACGACTCGGTGTTCAGCGAGCCACTGCCCAGACTAATTGTCGACAATCCAAATGAATTCTTTATGAACGAAATGCAAAATTTGGTAATCTCAAAAATCTCGGATATTATTCTAACTCCACAAGACTTTGAAAAGGCAATAAATGACATGCCTATGTACTCTGCCTAAGGCCCAGACTCATGGAACTCCGTGTTCATCAAGACTTGCAAGAAGCCCCTATCGCGTGCCTTCAGCATTCTATGGAGAGGGAGCATGAACACAGGGGTCATCCCACATACACTAAAAATAACAGACATAACCCCACTCCACAAGGGTGGCAGTAAAGCAATTGCAAAGAACTACAGACCGATAGCACTAACATTCCATATAAAAATCCTTGAGAGGGTTCTAAGAAGCAAGATCGCCAACCACCTAGATACCCATCAATTACACAACCCAGGGTAACAAGGGTTTAGAGCAGGTCGCTCCTGCCTGTCCCAGTTCCTGGACCACTATGACAGGGTCCTCGATGCTGTTGAGGATAAACAAAATACAGATGTAGTATACACAGACTTTGCAAAAGCTTTTGACAAGTGTGACCATGGCGTAATAGCACACAAAATGCCTGATAAAGGAATAACAGGAAAAGTTGGTAGATGGATCTATAACTTCCTGACAAATAGAACTCAAAGAGTAATAGTAAACAGAGTAAAGTTCTAGGCAGCCACGGTGAAAAGCTCTGTTCCACAAGGCACAGTACTCGCTACCATTCTATTCCTCATCCTCATTTCTGACAGAAATGTAAGCCATAGTTCCAGGTCTTCCTTTGCGGATGACACTTGGATTGCCATGGCAGTGACCTCCATTGAAGACACTGCAAAAATCCAAGCGGACATCAACCAAATCTTCAAATGAGCCACTCAAAACAATATGAAGTTCAACGAGGAGAAATTTCAACTATACTCAGATATGGAAAACTTGAGGAAATAAAAAATGTATCAAGGTATACGACAAATTCTAACCATACAATAGAGCGAAAAAGAAATGTGAAGGACTTGGGAGTGATAATGTCAGAGGATCTCGCCTTTGAAGACCACAACAATGTATCTACCTCATCGGCTAGGAAAATGATAGGATGGATAATGAGAACCTTCAAAACTAGGGACGCCAAGCCTATGATGACTCTCTTCAAATCACTTGTTCTCTCTAGGCTGGAATACTGTTGTACACTAACAGCCCCCTTCAAGACTGGCGACATTGCAGACCTGGAGTGTACAAAGAACTTTCACAGTACACATAAGTACGATAAAGCACCTAAATTACTGAGAACGGTTGAAGGTCCTTGATCTGTATTCCGTGGAACGCAGGCGAGAGAGATACATGATAATATACACTTGGAAGGTCCTGGAGGGATTGGTACCAAACCTGCACACAAAAGTTGCTCCCTATGAAAGCAAAAGACTCAGCAGGAGATGCAACATTGCCCCGATGAAAAGCAGGGGTGCCACGAGTACACTGAGAGAGAACACCATGAGTGCCTGGGGCCCAAGACTGTTCAACTGCCTCCCAGCATACATTAGGGGGATTACCAATAGACCCCTGGCTGTCTTCAAGAAGGCACTGGACAGGCACCTAAAGTCAGTACCTGACCATCTGGGCTGTGGTTCATACGTCAGTTTGCGTGCGGCCGGCAGTAACAGCCTGGTTGATCAGACCATGATCCACCATGAGGCCTGGTCTCAGACCTGGCCGCGGGGGCATTGACCCTCCGAAACCCTCTCCAGGTAAACATAGCTGACACATGAATCATGTGTCCTTCCAAAGTTGGGGTAGTTTTTTGGTGTTGGCAACACACACCACACTTTTTCTGAGAATACTTCTTTTTTGGTGTAGAAGGTATTTGTATCAGGTAGTGATATTTAGCGAGGATTCGGTCTGGCACTTCCCCAACTGGTTGTGGTTGGGGGACAGGTTGCTGTTGAGGGGTAGGTACAGTTGTGGTATTATACTTTTTTACTATGTACTTTATGACATTCAGGGTGAATTCTGCTTAACGAAGTCATTTTCCAGTCTTTATTTAATATTGAAGGCATTGAGCATTGTAATGTCTACAAGGTGGAAAAACACTTTCATGTACCACTTGCGACTCCTACGCACAGTTAAGGAACCCTATCATCATGTCACACTTGTCGACTAGTCGCATATTGTTCATATAGTCGATGATAGCAGCTGGCTTTACAATACAGTGGTCCCCCGCCTAACGAGCACCCCGGAAATCGTACAATTATGTAAGTATAATATTGTAAGTGCTTGTGGAAGTGTATTTTTGGGGGTCTGAAATAGACTAACCTATGTGACATTATTTCTTAAGGAAGTAAATTCGTTCGGTAATGGCACTTGAGCAGGCTTCTGGAATGAATTTTGCTCGTTAGGCGGGGGACCACTGTATGTTCATTGGTGTCCCTGTTCACTTTGTACCATCTCGTTTCTGTGGATAGTTGACATCAACATCACATCCCATTTGTCATGCCACATCAGTGCCATGATGTCATTTGCACGAAATGCTTGCACTGCACCTTCAGCACTGCCTCCAGTGAACCTTGGCATATGTTTTCTATTTCTTGTCACTGTTCCACATATATCAGTATTGTTCACATGGAGGAAATCAGCGAGCATAGGGCCTGTATACCAGTTGTCTGTGTACAGTGTATGACCCTTGCCAAGATATGGCCCCATCATCATGCGAACAACATCACCGGAAATGCCCAACATCTGCCTGTCGTCATCGAGTGTGTTTCTCCTGGCGTAAACAGCGACATCCAACACTATACCACTCTCATAGTCACACACAAAACGTTTTATACCAAAGCGATTACGTTTGCTTGGTATACTATATTGTTTGAATGACAGTCGTCCCTTGAACAGAATCAAGGACTCATCAACAACTATGTTCTTGAAGGGATAAAAGTAGGCACTGAATTTCTTCTTCATATACAAAAACACTTCCCTGATTTTGTATAGAAGGTCATTTCTGTTAGGCCTATTCCTATCTGAGAAGTGCAACATTCATAGTAACAGAATGAATCTGTTGCAAGGAAGGAGGTCACAGAAGACTGGAGTACTGATGAAGTAGTCTGTGGACCAGTAGTGTGCTATATTGTTTTTATATGTATGTGGCATAAGCATGACAGTGCCAAGGAATAAATACATTTCAGCCACAGTTGTATCTTTCCACCTGCGCAGCCGTGACGATTCTGCAACATCTGTGTTGTCCATTGTATACCGGTAGTACATGTTGGTCTGGGTAACAATCAGGTTCATTATAGGCTCATCAAAGTATAATTGAAAGTAGTCAAACTGTAGACTCATTTGTGATGGGACATTGTGGCATGATGCCACTTCCACTGGCATCAAAATTGAAAGGATGTGGCACGAATGTTATACTTGGTGTCCAGTTCCATTCACGGTCTGATGGTGCAAGGTGGACCTGTGGCATGGGGCATGAGGGAGCAGGAGGGACGGGAGTGGAGGCAGCACATGGTTGAAGGGGTGCCGAGCTGTCCTTTGTCTGCCCACCCACCACTCTATGCAGCCCAGACACCATGCCACCCACCACCACCACCACCACCACCTCCTCCTCCTCCTCCTCCTCCAGCCCTGCATATTCTCTTTCATGATCGGTATCACTGTCAGTGACCAGGGTTTTCGATTGATACCTCCCATGACCCTTGGGTATTGCATATGGCACACTGCCTGAACGTAGGCGGCGACACTTAAAAGTACACTTCACTGGGGAATAATGTAAATCACTGTCATTTGAAGAATCCTCTAAGGACATAAAATCGATCTCATCATCACGTATATCATTTCACTAACATCATAACCAAAACTAGGAGAAAATGGTAATTTCTACTTGCATAGTTGCCTCTTGAGTAGTAACACTGGCCACCCCAGAGGTGCTTGGCCGAGGGTCTGGTGTAGCCACACTGGCCACCTCAGAGGGGCTTGGCTGAGAGTCTGGTGTGGCCACACTGGCCACCCCAGAAGTGCTTGGCTGAGGGTCTGATATGGCCACCCCAAAGGTGATGGGCTGAGTGTCATCTGAGTTATCAATATTTTCACTAATTCCTTGATCATTAGTGACCACACCAGTGTCAAATGCACTGAACTTGGGTTCTATATTACTTTCCTTGAATAAGAGTGTGTTAATATGAGGCGTGAGTGAATCACTGGGATTTGCCATGAAGTTGACTCAAGCTGGTGCTGAAACTAACTGATGCTACCATGCAGTACCGATTTTTTATACTGAGTGCGCAGACCCATTCTCTCATCTCTAGGCTGCTCAGGCCTCTCGCGCCAAATTTGAAGGCAGGAAAAATAAAACTTTGATCTATGTTTGGAGCACTAGCAGTAACAACGTAGATCTACATTTGGACAGTTAAGGGGTTAAAGACCTTCTTGTGAGAATATGCTGTTTATTTTTGTCCTCTAAAGCTGCAACAGGCATTTTGTTATTCTCCCACTATTAAAGCTGTCTTGATGAGTAAGATGCATGTGCAGGAATGTTTTAGTTTCACATTTTGAATTGCATCAAGAGAAAAAAAATCAGTGTTACACATCCTACTTATCAACTTGTGGGTATTGTATACCATTTATAATACAGAGCTGTCTTCAAAAATAGTCTTACCTAAATTATAGTAATGGTTCTTAAGAGGTCTTATGACAATGACAATTTTATTTTAGCATGATACATGTTTGTACAAAGGAGTGTAACAATTTGATGAACATGCCAAAAGCCCCTTTATATGCAGAGCATTTCAGGCAAACTTAAGACTAACTTAAGATTTTACATATGGTCATTAGGTGAATTACAATAAATACAAGAAAATTGAATATTCTACTAGTTCATGCTATATGGCTTTAGTAAGTTCAGTAAATTATAGTAATGGTTCTTGAGAGGTGATTTAAATTGTGATATCTGTGCATGTTTAGCAAGACAACTATGAATTAAGAGATGGTGAATGTGCTTTATTCCTTGCAATATTGTGATGCTGAAAAAATGGGAGCATTAAAAATTTTCAACATTTAATATGCAGAATTTTTTTTAATGATTTTTGGCAATGTCATAGTTAACTATAGAAAAAGAGGCATTTATAATTGGTATTTCTAATTTATTGATAGATTTAACTTCTCTGATGAATTCTTTCCATTTATTTCTTATATGCAGTGGAACCCCGGTTTTCATCTTTAATCCGTTCCAGAAGGTCAGCGGGAAAACTAATTTGTACGAAAACTGAAATAATATTTCCTATAAGAAATAATTAAAGTCCAATTAATCCGTTCCAGACACCCAAATATATTAACAAAAAATATATTTTATAGAGAATAACTATCGTTTTACATACAGAAAACAATGATAAATAATATAAAGCACTAATGAAATGGATAAATGAACATTTAATATCACTTTTACCTTTATTGAAGACTCTTGTTGGCGTATGGAAGATGGCGAGCAGGGGAGAGGGAGGAGAGGTTATTGTTTGGAAGAGGAATCCCCCCTCCATAAGGACTTCAGGTATCAAAGCCCTATCTGGGGTTACTTCCCTTCTTTGTCTTTTACTGGCACTAGGACTAGCTTGAGAGTCACTGGACCCCTGTCACACAAAAAATCTGTCCAGAGAGGCCTGTTTCTGGCATCTCTAAGATTTGCCTAAAATGGGACATGGCACTGTCATTGAACATGTTGCAGACACAGCTTGCAACAGCTTTGTTATGGTGATATTTCTCCACAAAACTTTGCACCTCACTCCACTTTGCACAAATGTCCTTAATCACTGAAGAAGGCACATTCTTTCCTCTCTCTTCCTCCTCCTCTGAAGCAATTTCCTCAGCTAAGGTCTGTTGCTGCTCCAGATGAAGGTCTTGCAGCTCTTCCCTGTGGTTGTCCACCAACTCTTCCACATCCTGGCCACTCACCTCCAACCCCATGGACTTTCCCAAAGTCACAATAGATTCCACAACAGGTGTACGGTCAGCCTCAAACCCTACAAAATCCTTCTGGAGAACACATTCTGGCCACAATTTTCTCCAAGAAGAGTTAATCGTCCTGTAAGTTACCTTCTTTACCAAAGGGCTGGCACTTGGAAGTTTCTTTGGCCCCATGGTGGCTTATTTAGCAGTCGCAAGCACAAAAACAATGGATTATTACGAAATGTTTCGGATGAATGCGTGGAGTAATGCTTACTGAACGTGTAACAAAGGCCGCATCCCGTGGGCAGGCGGACATGTCTGGTACTGATGATTTCCGAGCGGATGTACGAAAACAGGGAAAATTTCTCCAAAAAACATGGTTGAAAACTGAATTGTACGATAACCGGACCGGACGAAAACCAGGGTTCCACTGTACTGTATGATTATATCTAAATATTATAGGAAGTAATTTTAAATTTTGGTGACATGTGCAGGTCCAGCTTCATTTCAAGGCTTATTGTGAGCCAGTGGAAAAGGGAGAGGCTGATGAGCATGACATTCGTTTATTATGGAGAAATATTGAGCCACAGCTGAAGAAGGCAATGAGTTCTGTGTATCTCAGAGAAGTGTCCAGGTAGTATGCTCATATTGTTATTATTTGAACAATACATCTTTGTATTGAATTAAATCTTGTTAAAATTGTGTGTGGTTATAAATCAAATAATTGTTTTTACTGAAGTCAGCCAGTGCATGTAGCCAATTAGGTAACTTTTATTTCTTTTTGGGTTTTTGCCTTGATGTGTTTTGCCTAATGTGGTACATATTCTACCATATGCCTCTATCCTTGGCTGTAAATTGATCCCAGTCACCACATGTGTATGACTCAATCTGTGTAGGAACTCCATGCAGATAATAGGGCCTTAGCTATGGAACAGTTTATCAGAAGAAACTTGAAAAGTTGTATATAGACTATTCCACAGTTTTTATAAGAAATATGAAAACACTTTGTAAGCTCATGTCATGTACAGTAAGGCCTTAATATTACACACACAACCCGCACCTTCGTCACTCAAGACTTCATCGAACGGGTTCGCTCTCTCCCGATCTGTAAGATGCTTAGTCTTGATGTCGAGTCCCTCTTCACTAATGTCCCTTTGGACGATGTCCTTAATTTTCTTAGAGAGAAGGCCAATGAAGGGTTACTTCATCTCCCTATACCTATTGATGTCTTTCTTGATCTTCTCTGCCTTTGTGTGGACTCTAATTCCTTTTCTTTTCAAGGTAAATATTATTCTCAAACCTTTGGTGTCGCCATGGGCTCTCCTCTATCTCCTGTTCTTGCTAATCTTTACATGGAATACTTCGAGACTGTTCTTCTTCCCACTATTGATGTACGTCCTTCACTCTGGCTCCGCTATGTAGATGACATCTTTGCTCTTTGGCCTCATGACTCAAGTCTCTTCCAACCATTTCTTGATGCTCTTAATAATCTTGCCCCTTCCATTAAGTTTAAAGCTGATTGGGAATCTAATTCTTTGCTTCCTTTCCTTGATGTTCATGTCCACCGCTCAGTTACAGGTTTTGCCTTTTCTGTGTACCGCAAGCCTATGCACAGTGGCATGTACATTCACTACTTGTCTTATCATGCCTCCTCTGTCAAGAAAAGTGTTCTTATCTCCCTCTTTCTCCGTGCTCTCCGCATTTGTGATCCTCAGTTCCTTGAAGCAGAAATTTCCACTCTTCATAATTCATTTTCCCGCCTTGGCTACCCTTCCCATTTCATTGACTCTGCTTTCTCTCGTGCCAAATGGACTTTCTTCTCTCCTAAACCCTCTACTCCTGGGAACTCTCCTGTCCTCTGCCTTCCCTACATCTCTGGTCTCTCTAATCTCAAGCTATATAACCCATGTGGTTTAGCGCTTCTTTTGATTATAATAATAATAATAATCTCTAATCTCAACAACTCTCTCCGTTCCTTAGACATCAAACTTACCTTTCGCCAGACTAACACTCTTCGCACTAATCTAGTTCATACCTCCCCTCCCTCTATAGATTCTCCTGGTGTCTACTCTATTTCTTGCTTCTCCTGTCCTCTTCAGTACTTTGGAGAAACTTGCCGATCTCTTTCTGACAGACTTAGGGAGCACAAAAATAGTATTAGGCTTGCCGACACTAATAATGCTCTTTTCTGTCATGTCAGAGATCACAAGTCATCCTATTGATTGGTCTTCTGCTAAAACTGTCTACCCTACGTCCAACTTTCACAGTCGCCGTCTGGTTGAATCCTCCCTTATACACAACTTTCCCTGTATGAATCTTAGCCCTGGCTTTGTCTCTGTTGATGCTTTCCTCTCCCATTACATTGTTAAATGCTCCAAACTTCAGAACACCCGTGACTTAACCTGATTCCTTCCCCTTCTATCTCTTTCCCCTCTCTTTCTCCTTTCTCCTTTCTCCTCTGTGTTTTCTTTTGCCTTGTATTTGTCCTTCTTTATTTTATTTTAATTTCATTTTTCCCCCTCTGTGTTGTTGTCCTTACCCTATGCGGGCCGCCAGCTTCATTGCAGTGCTCCTTTCCTAGAATATGACTGACTCCACTACTACTACTACCACTACTACCTCCATTATTACCCCTCCACCACTTTTTTGTGCCCTCCCTGTCTGCCTGCCTATAAATACCCCTTCTTCCTGTCCTGTGTGTTAATGTGACTTTGTAAATGGTCCAAGTCGGACCGAAACGTCGTCGTAAGCTCCTCTTTTTTTTATATGTGCGGGTTGTGTGTTTATTGTTCCAGTCACGGTATTGTGCCTTTTTTTGTTATATAGGCCTTAATATTCACTGCAAATACAATCCTGGGTCCCCATGATATCCTAAAATATGAAAAACCTTTGTTTTTCTTTTTAAATTTAGTTATTTATACAGAAGGGGTTACTAGCCCCTTTCTCCCAGCACTTTAGTTGCCTCTTAGAACACTTATGGCTTACAGAGGAAGAATTCTGTCTCATTTTCCCATGGAGATAAGAAGAAATAAAGAAGAGCAAGACCTATTTAGAAAATAGAAGACAACCCAGATGGGTATGTATATATATGTGTATGTACATGCATGTGTAGTGTGACCTAAGTGTAAGTAGAAGTAGCAAGACATAGCTGAAATCTTGCATGTTTATGAGACAGAAAAAAGACACCAGCAATCCTACCATCATGTAAAACAATTACAGGTTCACTTGGCAGGATGGTAGTACCTTCCTGGGCAGTTGCTGTCTACCAACAAACTACCTAGGATTTTATTGTTTTTTTATTAACACATTGGCCGTTTCCCACCAAGGCAGGGTGACCCGGAAAAGAAGCAGCATTTTCATTATCACTCACTCCATCACTGTCTTGCCAGAGGTGTGCCTACACTACAGTTATAAAATTGCAACTTATCAACACCCCTTTTTCAGAGTGCAAGCACTGTACCTCTCACCTCCAGGACTCAAGTTCAGCCTGCCAGTTTCCCTGAATCCTTTCGTAAATGTTACCTTTCTCACACTCCAACAGTACATCAAGTCCTAAAAACCATTTCTCTCTACTAGCTACTATCAAACATGCTCACGCATGCTGTAAGTCCAAGCCTCTCGCACACAAAACCTCCTTTACCCCCTCCCTCTAACCTTTCTTAGGCCGAACCTACCCAATCTTCCTTCCACTACAGATATATATGTGCTCTCCAAGTCATTCTGTTTCGTTCCATCCTCTCTAAATGTCTGAACCACCTCAACAACTCCTCCTCAGCCCTCTGAATAAAGCTTTTAGTAACTCCGCACCTCCTCCTAATTTCCAAACTATGGATTCTCTGCAGTATGTTCACACTGCACATTGCCCTCAGACACGACATCTCCACTGCCTTCAGCCTTCTCCTTATTGCAACACTCACCACCCATGCCTCGCACCCAAATAAGAGTGTTGGTATGACTATACAGTGGACCCCCGAGTTTCGGCCGTAATCCGTTCCAGGAGCTAGGCCTCAACTCGAACTGGCCGAAAGTCGAACTAATAATTCCCATAAGAAATAATGTAAATACAATTAATCTGTTTCACCCAAAAATATTCACAAAAAATTAATTTTTTTAAAGAATAAATACTATAGTTTTACATACAGAAAACAATGAGAAATAAATATAAAGCACTAATTTTAATGGATAAATGAACATTTGAATCAGTTTTACCTTTATTGAAGACTTGTTGGCATATGAGAGAGGCAGGAGAGTTTGTTTGGAGGCAGGACAAGATAACCCTTCAATATGACACTAATATAAACTCTTCGGCTTATTTATCTATCACAATTCATCTAATATGAAATAATAAACAATATTAATAACCATTCTCCACTTACCAATGTAAAAAGAGAGCAAATGAGATAGTGGGTGAGATGTTATCAACAAATTTTGTTGAAATAAGAAAAAGTTTTGGAGCGAGATTAATAAGTTGAGGAAGCCTAGGGAACAAATGGATTTGACAGTTAAAAATAGGAGAGGAGAGTTATTAAATGGAGAGTTAGAGGTATCGGGAAGATGGAGGGAATATTTTGAGGAGTTGTTAAATGTTTATGAAGACAGAGAAGCTGTGATTTTGTGTATAGGGCAAGGAGGAATAACATCTTGTAGGAGTGTGGAAGAGCCAGTTGTGGGTGTGGGGGAAGTTCGTGAGGCAGTGGGTAGAATGAAAGGGGGTTAAGGCAGCTGGGATTGATGGGATAAAGATAGAAATGTTAAAAGCAGGTGGGGATATAGTTTTGGAGTGGTTGGTGCTTTTATTTAATAGAAGTATGGAAGAGGGTAAGGTACCTAGGGATTGGCAGAGAGCGTGTATTGTTCCTTTGTATAAAGGCAAAGGGGAGAAGAGAGAGTGCAAAAATTATAGGGGAATAAGTCTGTTGAGTGTACCTGGTAAAGTGTATGGGAGAGTTATTATTGAAAGAATTAAGAGTAAGACAGAAAGTAGGATAGCAGATGAACAAGGGGGCATGTAGACCAAGTGTTTACAGTGATACATATAGGTGAACAGTATTTGGATAAGGGTAAAGAGGTTTTTGTGGCATTTATGGATTTGGAAAAGGCGTATGATAGGGTGGATAGGGGGGCAATGTGGCAGATGTTGCAGGTGTATGGAATAGGAGGTAGGTTACTGAAAGCAGTGAAGAGTTTTTATGAGGATAGTGAGGCTCAGGGGTGGCACCGTCGCACAGGTGACCCTAGGTGCTGAGTGTTCTATGATTTTTCATTATATTTCCCAAGTTAAGTCCTTTCAAATACATTCACTTATATATTCACGCTACCTTAGAATTACCAATGTTAATAATAATAACGTTTAATTATTATATGTCGTAATATCTTAGAAGACACAAAAAAATAGTGGTGTGTTGTGAGCGGTGGCAGCAAGATGGGAGAGTCCAAGAGCATCCACAACACAGTTCTTCACCTTGCTGTTATGGCTACTTGATCCAGTCTACTTTCTAAAAACTTGTGATCATAATGAGTTCTTACGAGGCATACGAGGCCACAACCTTCCCATGGGGACCTTCAATATATCTGTTGTCCTTCCTATCCATTGTGATATCTTTCTGCTCGCCCTACTGGCTAGCCAATGATGGTGAATTGGAGGATGGACATTTCCTCAACACAGGCTTGTGGGAGGTGTGCTTCACTAATTATCACGACTACACCTACCGCTACGATAGGATCTACGATGGCTGCTACTGGACACTTGACGAGGAGATGCACGTCATATCAGACCAGCTTAGACGATGGGTGTTTGGATTTATTGCTGTCATCATTTTTGGGGCAATGGGTGACAATCGAGATTGGATGCAACACTGGGATCATAACCACCTCTATATAGTGCTGGAGTGGTTGGTATTTTTGTTTAATAAATGTATGAAAGAGGGGAAGGTACCTAGGGATTGGCAGAGAGCATGTATAGTTCCTTTATATAAAGGGAAGGGGGATAAAAGAGAGAGTAAAAATTATAGGGGAATAAGTTTACTGAGTATACCAGGTAAAGTGTATGGCAGGGTTATTATTGAAAGAATTAGAGGTAAGACAGAGAGTAGGATTGCAGATGAGCAAGGAGGCTTTAGAGCGGGTAGGGGATGTGTAGATCAAGTGTTTACAGTGAAGCATATATTCTTTCTTCTTTCAACACGTCGGCCATTTCCCACCGAAGTGGGGTGGCCCAAAATGAAAAAAACGAAAGTTTCCCAATTTACATTTAGTAATATATACAGGAGAAGGGGTTACTAGCCCCTTGCTCCCAGCATTTTAGTCGCCTCTTACGACACGCATGGCTTACGGAGGAAGAATTCTGTTCCACTTCCCCATGGAGATAAGAGGAAATAAGTACAAGAACTAGTAAGAAAATAGAAGAAAACCCAGAGGGTGTGTATATATATGCTTGTACATGAATGTGTAGTGTGACCTAAGTGTAAGTAGAAGAAACAAGATGTACCTGAAATCTTGCATGTTTATAAAACAGAAAAAAGACACCAGCAATCCTACCATCATGTAAAACAATTACAGGCTTTCGTTTTCCCTCACTTGGCAGGACGTTAGTACCCCCCCTGGGCGGTTGCTGTCTACCAACCTACTACCTAGGTGAAGCATATATGTGAACAGTATTTAGAAAAAGGTAGAGAATTTTTTATTGCTTTTTATGGATTTAGAAAAGGCATATGATAGAGTGGATGGGGGGGCAATGTGGCAAATGTTCCCGTGTATGGAATAAGTAGTAAGTTACTGAAGGCTGTAAAGATTTTTTATGAGGATAGTGAGGCTCAGGTTAGGGTTGTGTAGGGAGGGGGAGATTACTTCCCGGAAAAAGTAGGTCTTAGACAGGGATGTGTTGTCAATTTGTTTAATATATTTATAGATGGGGTTGTAAAATAAGTAAATGCTAGGGTGTTGGGGAGAGGGTGGGATTAAATTAGGGGAGAATTAAATGCAAAATGGGAGTTGACACAGTTACTTTTTTGATGATACTGTGCTTATGGGAGATTCTAAAGAAAAGTTGAAAAGGTTAGTGGACGATTTTGGGGGAAGTGTGTAAAGGTAGAAAGTTAAAAGTGAACATAAATAAGAGTAAGGTGATGGGGGGTATCAAATGATTTAAAAAAAGAAAAATTGTATATCACATTGGAGAGAGGGATTATGGAAAAGTAAATGTTTTCAGATATTTGGGAGTTGACGTGTCAGCGGATAGGTTTATGAGGATGAGGTTAACCATAGAATTGATGAGAGGAAAAAAAGGTGAGTGGTGCATTGAGGTATCTGTGGAGACAAAAAACGTTATCCATAGGCAAAAGAAGGGAATGTACGAAAGTATAGTGGTACCAACACACTTATATGGGTGTAAGCATGGGTTGCAAATGCTGCAGCGAAGGAGGAGGCTGAAGAGGCAGTGGAGATGTCCTGTCTAAGGGCAATGTGTGGTGTAAATAATATGCGAGAAAATTCGGAATGTGGAAGCTAGAGGAGAAGGTGTGGAGTTACTAAAGTACACACAGCCATACATATAAAGAGGAGCTTACGGCGATGTTTCGTGACTTGGACCATTTACAAGTCACGCTGTGACTTTGTAAATGGTCAGAAGTCAGCCTTTGTGTCATAAACTCCTCTCTTTATATGTGCGGGTTATGTTATTGTATTGTTCCAGTCACGGTATTGTGCCTTTTTGTTATTTACTAAAAAGTATTTGTCAGAGGGCTGAAGAGGATTGTTGGTGGTTTGGTGTTTAGAGAGAATGGATCAAAGTAGAATGACTTTGAGACGTATAAATCTGTAGGGAAGGCGGAGGTGGGGGTCGTCCTAGAAAGGTTGGAGGGAAGGGGTAAAGGAGGTATTGTGGGCGAGGGCTTGGACTTCAACAAGCATGTGTGGCGTGTTAGATAGGGTGAATGGAGACGAATGGTATTTGGGACATGACGATCTGTTGGAGTGTGAGCAGGGTAACATTTTGTGAAGGGATTCAGGAAACCAGTTAATTGATTTAGTATGATAGGGATAAACTTTTTTCTCAACAAGTTGGCCGTCTCCCACCTAGGCAGGGTGACCCAAAAGAAGAAAATCAATACCGGTATTTGATTAGTTGCAGTAATTATTTTCTATTTACTTATTCACTGACAGTAGTTACTTATTTATTTATCATATATACTACAGTGGACCCCCGGCTAACGAAAAATTCATTCAGAAGCCTGCTCAAGTGCCATTACCCGAGCAATTACTTCCTTAAGAAATAATGTCAACGTAGAGTTAGTTTATTTCAGACTCCCAAAATACACTTCCAGAAGCACTTGTATTATCACTTATAATTGTATGCGATTTCCGGGGTGTTCGTTAGCAGGGGTCCACTGCAGTGGACCCCGGCTGCTGTACCAATAGACCTCGGTTTTTCGTTGAAAATTCTTTGCGAGAATGGTGTTCAAGTGCACGTTACCGAACAAATTTGTTTGCATAAGGACAAATGTAAGTAGATTAGTCATTTCAGACCCCAAATATGCACTTACCCAAAAGCTCTTACAAATGCACTTACATAATTGTTCGAGTTTGGAGGTGAAGAAAACCGAGGTCCCACTGTATTCATGTTAACTTAAAATATTTTCAACTTATGATGGGTTTATCGGAGCGTAACTCATTCATAAGTTGAGGAGACTCCTGTACATGTTAGAGTTGTACTCGCCTAATTGTGGTTGCAGGGGTCGGACATAGGTCCTGGCCCGCCTCATACTGAGTAAGCTACTAGGTCACTCTTCCTGCTCCATGAGAGCTTTATCATAGTGTAGTGTGCATGCAGCATCCATTAGTGTCTCTTGCTTCCAAACTCGCGTGTTGCTTTAATTAAATTGGAAAGGTAACGATTTATCCTCTTATTGTATAGGACATTTGTAACCAGCTAAAATGTGTACGTACATTGTATATATGATACTAATTTGTATAATTTTCTTCACAGTAGTATAGTGTTATTGAGCTATAATTTTTTTCAGGTGTTACTTGGTGTGTAATACTACTTAGAGGTAATATTACTTGGGGTAATATTACTTAGAGGGAGAGTAATATTACTTAGAGGAGTAATATTACTTAGAGGAGTAATATTGCCAGAGAATAATATTACTTAGAGAGATAATATTACTTAGAGGTAATATTACTTGAAGATAATATTACTTAAAAGTAGTATTGGTTAAGTAATATTACTTAAAGGACTTATTATTATAATCTGGGGGGTACTAAATGGTAGGATTATACAGCTCCTGTGGTGCTGAGCACAGATCCAATTCCCTAGATCAAGAGCCCCTCACCAGAGTGAGGGCTCAATGAACCTCCTTGAAGGAGGGTGGCTTGATACTGATGAAGGGGTTCTTGATCTAAAGGAATTGGAGTTTCCTCCCCTTTCTCAGATCAAACCTGATTACATCCTATTCCCAAAGCACTGCATGACTCCAACTGGTTCAGTGTCTTTCCCCTCGAATAGGATGTATATGAGCTATGTGGGTTTAGCACTTTTTATTTACATATGTATTACCTACCTTCTCTCCCTTCTCTCTCGTGCCACTTTCTCTCCCCTATCTGTAGTGTCCTACTACCACACTATTTCTGCCTACTACTACCACTATTTCTTCCTACTTCTTCACCACCACCACTATTTCTGCCACTACTACTACTACCATATTTCTTCCACTACTACTACTACTGCCACTATTTCTTCCACTACTACTACCACCACCACTATTTCTGCCACTACTACTACCACTATTTCTTCCACTACTACCACTATTTCTTCCTACTACCACTATTTCTTCCACTACTACTATTTCTTCCACTACTACCACTATTTCTTCCACTACTACCACTATTTCTTCCACCACCACCTATTTCTTCCACACTACACTACTACCACCACCACCACTATTTCTGCCACTACTACTACCACTACTTCCTCTTTGTTCCTGCCCTAGCCCCTCTTGCCTATTTTACTGGCTCTCTTTTCTGTTATTGTGACTTTGTAAAGGGTCAGGTTGGACTAAAATTTGGGTAAAAGCTCCTGCCCCCTATGTGGGGGGTTTGTAATAATATTGTACTGTCCTTCAGGTTTCCCAGGCACTGGTGGGCACCAGGATGACAACTGGACTGCTACTGGGTAACTTGTCAGGGAAGGTACAAAGGGGACTCCTCCCATGTTCTCTCCACCACTATATCTACCACTAACACCCTGGCCCGTCGTCACCACTACTTCCACTAGCTCTTCCGATCTCAGGCTAGGAAGGTAAAGTGTTTTCTCTTAAGTAAAAGGCCAAATGCAACTAATGTGATGGTTTATTGTGGAAACGTTTCACTCCCCAGGGCTTTACCCAACCCCGTTAGTGAAATTTTTCCCCCAATAAAATACGTAGTTTTTACCCTTTTTATAAATTGTCGGTAATTCTATCAATATTAATAAAGTGCTCTGAATGACCCATATGGGTCTAGTGTTTTTTGTTTTTTAAATACAGGAGGGCCTATTTATACAGCTCTAAATATTTGGGGGTTGTCCTTCTCTTACGCAACTGCTGCAAAAGCGATAATGGGAAGCAGCAGTAAAATCACCTAACATGACAAACAATTGCTCGATTGAAAGCCAGCAAAAACGTGGAACACCCAAAAAAAGGTGCCGCAGGGCCCCCCAAAAAAAAGGAGGTAACATTTTTTCTTCATGTTTCTTTGGAGACTATATGACCCTTATGGGTTTAGTACTTGTTTTGATTGCAATAATACAGAGGGCCCCGCTTATACAGCAGGGGTTGGTTCAAGGCTACTGCTGTTCAGGTGGGCTCACTTATACAGCAGGTTAGTTTTCAGGCTATTTGTACATGTTATTAATAGTCTTTGGAGAGTTAAGAGTATCGTAGCCCCTTGGGGAAAGTAAGTTACAATACCATGGCTGGAACAATTCACAGTTAACCCAAAAAGGGAAATGGTTTTTCCTCTCTTTATTTAGATTAAACCTGAATGCCTCTCATTTCCCAAAAGGGTTTATAGCTTTGCCTGATCAAAATAAATATAAAAACACAACTAATCCACAATTTGGAGAGACCATTTTAGACAACATTTTGGTCCATCTTGGACCATTACTACTCACAACTTAATAGTAGACAAGAACAGACTCTGGGGTATGAATTGTATAGTAGTTTGACAGTGACACTTAGTCTTGTTTACAAATAAGGATAATATGTTTTATATATTTTCCTTTCAATTTTAGATACTATCTATATGTAGTACCCAACCTTTAACAATACACCCAAAAAACCTGCACATAGGAAAAACTCTGCTGGCATTCGGTCGACGAGCTGAGTTTCTTTATCCTGTTGGGTTTTGTGTATTTTTAAAATTTTTGTACCTTTTTTTTCCTGTGAAAACTTATATAAATTTTAAAAAATGACAGATCAGCTGTG
>WNWK01004846.1:56254-108754 GCA_009830355.1 Cherax destructor
AAATTACCACTGGCATTGGCACACATCATAAGAGTTAGCCTGTCTTTCATAGGCTTGTGTCCTGGCAGTGCCTTTTCCTCCTGAGTAATGAAGGTCCTGGTGGGCATTTTCTTCCAAAACAGGCCTGTTTCATCACAATTAAACACTTGTTGGGGGAGGAATTCTTCAGCCTCTACAAACCCCTTAAATTCACTCACAAACTTTTCAGCTGCATGTTTGTCTGAGCTGGCTGCCTCACTATGTCTCACAACACTGTGTATGCCACTACGTTTCTTAAACCTCTCAAACCAGCCTTTGCTGGCTTTAAAATCACTCTCCTCACCACTGGTTCCAGGCATTGTCTTGACAAGATCTGCGTGCAACTTCCTTGCCTTTTCACAAATTATCGCCGTGGAAATACTATCACCTGCTATCTGTTTATTGTGTATTCACACCATCAACAACTTCTCAACTTCATCCACTGTTTTCGATCTATTTTTCGTTAACATATTAACCCCTTTTGCAACATTAGCTTCTTTGATCTCATTTCTCTTTGCCAGGATAGTGCTGATAGTAGATGCGGTTTTCTTGTACATACTGGCAAGCTCACTCAGACATACGCCACTATCATATTTTTCTACAATCTCTTTCTTCAATTCGATGGTGTTCCTCATTCTCTTTACCACAGGGGTGCCACTAGGAAGCTTCTTTGGACCCATGGTGACTTATTTCACAGTGACAATCACTGAACCAGCAATAAACACAACAAAAGTATTGTGAATGTTTGAAAGAGCGCACTGGGTAATGTTCTCTCAAGTGTAAACAACGCTTGACTGGCGTCCTGTCTGCCTCACCGCGCTTGCTCGGGGCAGGCGGACAGGTCTGGTACGGTATGCTACACGAGTAAATGTACGCTACACGAGAAAAATATTTTGCGAAAAAAGCTTACGTTACACGATTTTTACGTTATATGGAGCTTACTTTAGTCGGGGTTCCACTGTATTGGCAAATGAGTTGTACCATAAAATAGACAGTGGGGACAGTGGTAGGTGGAATGGTGTGGCATCTGTGGAAAAAAAAGATTATCCACATAGACAAAAATGGGAATATAGCAACATTTTATTTTGTTTCATCAATTTTATGTGGTCTTTGGCAACTTAAGACAGTGGAGGTGTCATGTTTGAGAGCAATGTTAGCTGTGAATATTATTAAAAGAATTTGGAGCTTATAAATTAAAAGACAGTGTGGGGGTTTCAAAAGGTATAACTCAAGAGGCAGAGAAGTTATTGAGGTGGTTAGGACACTTCAAGAGGATGGAGCAGAACAGAATATCCAAGGTGTATAAATGCAAAGTGAAAGGAAGATAGTCAGGGTTGTCCCAAGAAGGGTTTAAGAGAGTATAAAGGAGGTTTGAAGTAGTAGGAGTTTGAGCATCTAGCAGGCATATGTGAGCATATTAGATTTGGTTGGAGACAAGTAGTTTTAAGAATTTGACATGTTGCTGGTGTGTCACCAAGGCAACATTTTTGAAGTCATTCAGGGTAGTCAGTTAGCCTGATTTTGTTAGGTTGGTGAAAGTACAGTGAAACCCCGAGTTTTGGCCACCCCGAGTATCGGCCGCTTCGAGTTTTGGTCGCTTTTTTCGGCCTAATTTTGTCCCGACTTTTGGCCATTGCCCCGAGTTTTGGCTGGCGTACCAGACCTGTCCACCTCCTTGTGCAGGCGTCGTGAGCCAGTCTAGCTTTGTTTATCCTTGAGTGAACATTACCCTCTGTGCTCATCCAAACATTTCACAATAAATTCATTGTGTTTAGTGCTTTTTTTATAAGAATAATAATAATAATAATATCTTTATTTACTACAAGTACATGGTATACAGGCCTAGCTGACATCAGTGACATACTACTATATAGAAAGTCGCTTGTTATGCTGAGCATTTCGGGCAGATTAGGTCAGTGTCCTAGGATGCGACTCACACCAGTCGACTAACACCCAGGTACCCATTTTACTGATGGGGAACAAAGACAACAGGTGTAAAGAAACACGCTCAATGTTTCTGCCCTGGCTGGGAATCGAACCCAGGTACTCGCCGTGTGAAGCGAGAGCTTTAGCCACCAGACCACCAGAGCCATTGATTGTGACTGTGAAATAAGCCACCATGGGCCCAAAAAAACTTCATAGTGGCAGCCCTTTGGTAAAGAAAGTGACAAACACGATAGAATTGAAGAAAGAAATTGTAGCAAAGTACCAAAGTGGAAGAGGAAAAGAGAGGGGATAATGTGCCTTCTTCAGTGATTCTACAATATGTACGATACTAAAGCAGCATGAGTCGATAAAGGCTATAGCACCAGCCAGCGATAAAGTGTAGCATTAACAGTGTAGCAAGTAAGTTAAGCGATTAATCGATAGGAAAAGGACAGCATGAAACTGACATCCAATGTTGTTGGAGTTATATATGGCGACTGACAACACAGCCGTCTCTGGCGGCCATCACCACTCCTATGTACAGTGGACCCCCGAGTATCGTAATTAATCCGTTCCAGGAGCTAGTACTTAACACGAAGTTTTCGAAATTCGAACCATTATTTCCCATAAGAAATAATGTAAATACAATTAATCCGTTCCACAAAAAAAATATTCACATATAAAATAATTAAAAACAATATATATATACATTTACTTACCTTTATTGAAGAGTTGCAGGCATCTGGAAGATAGAGTAATGAGTAATGAAGGTCCTCTTGGGCATTTTCTTCCAAAACAGGTCTGTTTCATCACAATTAAACACTTGTTGGGGGAGGAATTCTTCAGCCTCTACGAAGGGAAACCCCCACTCCCTGCATGCCTGCTACACTCCCTGCATGCCTGCTACACTCCCTGCATGCCTGCTACACTCCCTGCATGCCTGCTACACTCCCTGCATGCCTGCTACACTCCCTGCATGCCTGCTACACTCCCTGCATGCCTGCTACACTCCCTGCATGCCTGCTACACTCCCTGCATGCCTGCTACACTCCCTGCATGCCTGCTACACTCCCTGCATGCCTGCTACACTCCCTGCATGCCTGCTACACTCCCTGCATGCCTGCTACACTCCCTGCATGCCTGCTACACTCCCTGCATGCCTGCTACACTCCCTGCATGCCTGCTACACTCCCTGCATGCCTGCTACACTCCCTGCATGCCTGCTACACTCCCTGCATGCCTGCTACACTCCCTGCATGCCTGCTACACTCCCTGCATGCCTGCTACACTCCCTGCATGTCACTGCTGCCACACTCCCTGCATGCCTGCTACACTCCCTGCATGCCTGCTACACTCCCTGCATGCCTGCTACACTCCCTGCATGCCTGCTACACTCCCTGCATGCCTGCTCACTCCCTGCATGCCTGCTACACTCCCTGCATGCCTGCTACACTCCCTGCATGCCTGCTACACTCCCTGCATGCCTGCTACACTCCCTGCATGCCTGCTACACTCCTGCATGCCTGCTACACTCCTGCATGCCTGCTACTCCTGCATGCTCTCATGCATGCCTGCTACACTCCCTGCATGCCTGCTACACTCTATGCATGCCTGCTACACTCCCTGCATGCCTGCTACACTCCCTGCATGCCTGCTACACTCCCTGCATGACTGCTACACTCCCTGCATGCCTGCTACACTCCCTGCATGAATGCTACACTCCCTGCATGCCTGCTACACTCCCTGCTATGCTACCTCCTGCATGCTGTACACTCCTCCTGCCTGCATGCCTGCTACACTCCCTGCATATCTGCTACACTCCCTGCATGCCTGCTACACTCCCTGCATGAATGCTAAACTCCCTGCATGAATGCTAAACTCCTGCATGAATGCTAAACTCCCTGCATGCCTGCTACACTCCCTGCATGAATGCTAAACTCCCTGCATGAATGCTAACTCCCTGCATGCCTGCTACACTCCCTGCATGAATGCTACACTCCCTGCATGAATGCTACACTCCCTGCATGCCTGCTATACTCCCTGAATGCCTGCTACACTCCCTGCATGAATGCTAACCTCCCTGCATGAATGCTACACTCCCTGCATACCTGCTAAACTCCCTGCATGGCTGCTACACTCCCTGCATGAATGCTAACCTCCCTGCATGAATGCTACACTCCCTGCATACCTGCTAAACTCCCTGCATGGCTGCTACACTCCCTGCATGAATGCTAAACTCTCTGCATGAATGCTAAACTCCCTGCATGCCTGATACACTCCCTGCATGAATGCTACACTCCCTCCATGAATGCTACCACAGGGGTGCCACTAGGAAGCTTCTTTGGACCCATGGTGACTTATTTCACAGTGACAATCACTAAAGCACCAAAAAAAACACCAAATGTAGTGTGAATGTTTGAAAGAGCGTGCTAGGTAATGTTCTCTCAATGGTAAACAACGCTTCACTGGCGGCGTCCTGCGTCCTGCGCAGGCGGACAGGTCTAATACGTTACGAAACACAAGCAGTTTTACGATTCTCGAAGTCGTAAAAAGCTTACGAAACACGAAGTTTACGAAGTAAGAACCTTTCGAAACTCGGGGGTCCACTGTATAATATAATAATAATAATATAATATTTTTATTTCAATGCATGTTACAAGTGTACATTGTTATTGGTAGTTACAATTATAAAACTGTAATGCAAGGAGAGCCACTGGCATGCCATGGCATTAGGGGCAGCTTATTCTAAAGACTTATTCACTAAAGACTTAATGCTAGAGAAATTGATTGAGTTTATTCTAGTTCTGTATTATTTAAAATTTCAATCTGATTATACATACAATAAAAAGACAATACAAGAGAAATTGGTTGAGTTTAGTCTAGTTGTATATTTTAATTCAAGTTACAGTATGTTGATGCTATACTAGTATAATAACAATACTAGAAAATTTATTGAGTTTCTTCTAGTTATATATTTTATTTCTATTTAACAAAATGATGATACTATAATATTTAAATGAACAATATGATGATATGATATTGAACAAGTGTTAAGGAGGATGACATATAAATTGAGATTATCTTAAGTAAAATAACATTGGGTTTGAAAGTTTGTTACAGTATGAGTATTTAGTATAGTGTGAGTAGGTGATTTTTGAGAAGAGTCTTGAATTGATTTTCGGACAAGGTTAACTTAATATTTACTGGTAATGAATTCCAGATTCTGGGGCCCTTTATGTGCATAGAATTTTTACATTGGTTAGTATGGACTCGGGGTATGTCAAATAGTGATCTGTGTCTTGTGTCATGGTCGTGGGACCTATTCAAGTTGTTGAGGAGAATTTTGAGCGGAGGGTTGATATTAGCATGTAGAGTTTTATGTATGTAGATGGCACATGAATAGGTGTGAATATTTTTTACGGTGAGTAGTTTTAATGTTCTGAATATAGGTGGAGTATGTTGTCTAGAGTGGGAATTTGTTATCATCCTGACTGCAGCCTTTTGCTGGGTTATGAGTGGTCTAAGGTGATTTAATGTTGTTGAGCCCCATGCACTGATTCCATAGGTGAGATAAGGGTAGATAAGAGAATGATATAGTGCAATGAGAGCTGGTTGTGGCACATGATAGCGTATCTTAGATAATATACCTACTGTCTTTGAGATTTTCTTGGAAATTTGTTGTATATGAGTTTGGAATTTAAGACTTATCTTTCAGTGGCCCTTATACAAACAACACAGCAACACTCGTCGGATTAGGGAGAGAGACATATGACATATTTTATTCATTCTAGAGTATATATCATGTTTCTATGTTATTAATATTGTTTATTATGTCATATTAGATGAATTGTGCTAGATAAATAAGCCGTAGAGTTGATATTAGTGTCATATTGAAGGACTATCTTGTCCTGCCTCCAAACAAACTCTCCTGCCTCTCTCATACGCCAACAAGAGTCTTCAATAAAGGTAAAACTGATTTAAATGTTCATTTATCCATTAAAATTAGTGTTTTATATTTATTTTTCATTGTTTTCTGTATGTAAAACTATAGTATTTATTCTTTAAAAAATGAATTTTTTGTGAATATTTTTGGGTAGAACTGATTAATTGTATTTACATTATTTCTTATGGGATATTTTGCTTCGACTTTTGGCCGCTTCGATTTTAGGCCTATCTCCTGGAACGGATTATGGCTGAAACTCGGGATTCCACTGTATAGTGCCTACACTCTGAAGGCGAAGTGTGGATGTTGCAATTAGGACGGTCATTTGAATTGTGATGTCTGCACTTTTGGCAATATAGCTTTTGAATGAATGATAGTGAATGTGTCCTTTTTTGGGACACTACATTGAGAAAAAGATGACTAGTGTGGCAAAAATCACATTCAAATGTGAACAGACTCATAGATTTCTTATGATTTCCAGTGCTCAGTACGAGAGGATGCAGCAGCTGACTGAGACAGCACCTACTGACCAATCAAACTTTAAATCAGCCTTGACCAATAAGGTATAAACCAGTCTCATTTCTTTCTTATTTCATTTACTAACCACTGTATTTTAATATTTGTATATTGAATTAAAAACATTGTATTGCATATTGTTTAAACTTTTTTACTGGTAAGAACTAGGGTGGCTACCTATGTAATAAGTATACAATGTGTACTAAAAAAATGTGCAGTCAATGCTTTATTATACATTTTGTGCTGTACTGCTGAGTATTAATTATCATGGGTGTCTCAATACATTCACATGGCAGATAAATCCATACGAGTTTAACATTTCTTAGTCTATACTGTACATTACAGTGGGTTTTTATGAATGGCTTTCCTGTGTACATTTTGTATTTTTTTTATGTGCACTATCCTCAGATCAGAATTGTTTTTTTTTTAAACACTGCCCGTCTCTCACCGAGGTGGGATGACCTGACAGAGAAGAAAACACTTTCATCGTCACTGATTCATTCACTGTCTTGCCAGAGGGCGCTGATATTATATTTAAGATAACTCTTCTAACTGCAACATCCCCCACCCCTCCTCCAGAGTACAGACACTGATCTTCCCATTTCCAAAACTCAGCTCCAGCTAACCAGTTTTCTCCTGAATCCCTTCATAAAGGTTGCCTTCCTCATACTCCAACAGCATGTCAAATCATAAAAACCACTTAGTCTCCACTCCTATCTAGCACACTCACACAAGACTCTTGGATGCCCAGATCCCTAGCACTCAACCTCCATTACCCCCTAGGATGGTCCCCTACCCCTCTTTCCTAGATTTATATGCCCTTGTCATCCTGTTTTTCTCTATTCTCTCTAAATGTCCAAACCACCTCAATAACCCCCTCCTCAGTCTTCTGGATAAGACTTTTAGCAATTCTGCACTTCCTAATCTTTTATGATTTTTTTTTTCAACAAGTCGGCCATCTCCCACCGAGGCAGGGTGACCCAAAAAGAAAGAAAATCCCCAAAAAAGAAAATACTTTCATCATCATTCAACACTTTCACCTCACTCATACATAATCACTGTCTTTGCAGAGGCGCTCAGATATGACAGTTTAGAATAGTCCCTCCAAACTGTCACTATCCCAGACCCCTCCTTTAAAGTGCAGGCATTGTACTTCCCATTTCCAGAACTCAAGTCCGGCTAAATTTATAATAACCAGTTTCCCTGAATCCCTTCACTAAATATTGCCCTGCTCACACTCCAACAGCTCGTCAGGTCCCAAAAACCATTCGTCTCCATTCACTCCTATCTAACACACTCACAAACGCTTGCTGGAAGTCCAAGCCCCTTGCCCACAAAACCTCCTTTACCCCCTCCCTCCAACCTATTCGAGGACGACCCCTACCCCTCCGGCCGGGTCACCATTTGGAGAAGACCCGGGCCGGACATACCGGCGAACCTACAACAACAACCTACCCCTCGTTCCTTTCCCTACTGATTTATACGCTCTCCAAGTCATTCTACTTTGATCCATTCTCTCTAAATGACCAAACCACCTCAACAACCCCTCTTCAGCCCTCTGACTAATACTTTTAGTAACTCCACACGTCCTCCTAATTTCCACACTCCGAATTCTCTGCATAATTTTTACACCACACATTGCCCTTAGACAGGACATCTCCACTGCCTCCAGCCACCTCCTCACTGCAGCATTTACAACCCAAGCTTCACACCCATATAAGAGTGTTGGTACCACTATACTTTCATACATTCCCTTCTTTGCCTCCATAGATAACGTTTTTTGTCTCCACAGATACCTCAACACACCACTCACCTTTTTTCCTTCATCAATTCTATGGTTAACCTCATCCTTCATAAACCCATCCGCTGACAAGTCAACTCCCAAATATCTGAAAACATTTACTTCTTCCATACTCCCTCTCTCCAATGTGATATCCAATTTTTCTTTATCTAAATCATTTGATACCCTCATCACCTTACTCTTATCTCTATTCATTTTCAACTTTCTACCTTTACACACCCTCCCAAACTTGTCCACTAACCTTTGCAACTTTTCTTTATATTATATTATGAATTTTATGATTTTTTTATGAATTCCCTGCATAATATTCAAACATGGCATGTCTCCTGCCTCCAGCATCCTCCTCGCTGCATCTTTCACACCCGTGCAATGGAGTTGGTACTTTGGTACATTTCCACTTTTTGCTTTCATTGATAAAGTTCTTTGTCTTCATAGGTTACTCAGTGCATCACCCACCTTTTTTCCTTTGTCAGTTCTGTAGTTCACAGAACCATCCACTGGCGAGTCCTCTTCCAAATACCTGAACACCTTTCCTTCCTCCATACTCCAGCTCTCTAACCTGATATTTATCTCATTGCATATATTTTTTGATATTCTTATAACCTTGCTCCTTCCTTTGTTAACTTCTAAGTTCCTTACACACACAACCCACACATAAAAAAGGGAGGAGCTTACGACGACGTTTCGGCCCGACTTGGACCATTTACAAAGTCACACTAACACACAGAGACGGAGGAAGGGGTATTTATAGGCAGGCAGACAGGGGAGGGTACAAGAGAGTGGGGAAATAATGGAGTAAGTAGTGGAAGTGGTAGTAGTAGTAATAGTAGTAGTGGAGACAGTCATATTCTAGGAAGGGAGCACTGCAATGAGGCTAGCGGCCTGCAAGGGTGGGACGAGAACACAGAGGGATGAAAGGCGAATAAAATGAAGGACAAATACAAGGCAAAAGAAAAGAAAGAAAGGAAAACCCATAGGAGAAAAAGGAGAAGGGGAAGAGATGAAAGGGAAGGAATCAGGTTAAGTCATGGGTGTTCTGAAGTTTAGAGCATTTAACAATGTAATGAGAGAGGAAAGCATCAACAGAGACAAAGCCAGGGCTAAGATTCATACAGGGAAAGTTGTGTATAAGGGAGGATTCAACCAGGCGGCGACTATGAAAGTTGGACGTAGGGTAGACAGTTTTAGCAGAAGACCAATCAATAGGATGACTGTGATCTCTGACATGACAGAAAAGAGCATTATTAGTGTCGGCAAGCCTAACACTATTTTTGTGCTCCTTGAGTCTGTCAGAAAGAGATCGGCCAGTTAGGCTTGCCGACACTAATAATGCTCTTTTCTGTAGGCTTGCCGACACTAATAATGCTCTTTTCTGTCATGTCAGAGATCACAGTCATCCTATTGATTGGTCTTCTGCTAAAACTGTCTACCCTACGTCCAACTTTCATAGTCGCCGCCTGGATGAATCCTCCCTTATACGCAACTTTCCCTGTATGAATCTTAGCCCTGGCTCTGTCTCTGTTGATGCTTTCCTCTCTCATTACATTGTTAAATGCTCTAAACTTCAGAACACCCGTGACTTAACCTGATTCCTTCCCCTTTCATCTCTTCCCCTTCTCCTTTTTTCTCCTATGGGTTTTCCTTTCTGGTCTTCCAACCAGACTGCCACCCCTGTTAGAGCTGCCCCTCATGATTTAATTGTCATTCAATAGTTAGTGGTAAGAGAGAGTAGAAATGCAGAGAAACAAGGTTGATTTAGGATGGTTAGGGGATGTGCAGCCTAAGTGTCTACATTGAAGCTTATAAGTCAAGGCTACTTAGATAAACTTAAGGAACTGTTTATTATATTTATGCATCTTGAAAAGGCATATGATATGGTACATTGTGAAGCAATATTTTCCAGTAAAAACTGATAGGACTTAGAGAGGTATGTGTGATGTTACCATGATTACCATTTATAAATGTAATTTTAAAAGATGTAAAGGATAGGGTGTTGAGGAAAGGAGTGTGTTTTAACCCTTTGAGGGTCAGTCCTGTAGTTCTACAGCTTTGAAGCCTGGGTCCAAGCCATAGTTCTATACCATGAACTCAGCTCACTCAGATATGCTGTGAGTGGTAAATTTGGGCCTAGATATGAGAGAATGCATCTATGGGGTAAGTGTGCACCATATAATACAAATCCTTCAGCACACAGTTCATAATGAGAAAAACAACTGCGACCGTGTTTTTGGATTAAAACAGCGACTTTGCAGTATATTTTTGTATGTTTTTTACAGTTGTATTCACGGTTTCTTGGTCTCATTTGACAAAATTGAAGATATATTACAGAAATAGAGATTATTTTGATTGGTTTTAGTACTGAAAATGGGTTGAAACTGAGCTCAAAGTAGAGGAAATGTTTGATTTTTGTTGATGGTTGAGGGTAAATAAATCATATCACACATCCAATTCACGTCAGCTGGTGGGTCTAATGTGTGTTCACAAATGCACTGATATTATTTATACAATTATTACAATATTGCATAACAGTAAATCTTCTATTTTTTGGTGTGAATAAAAATTCTTTATGTAAATAAAAAATAAAAATGGAATTCATCTGTAAAGCCTGGAAACATAACTAATAAACACAGGAAATGTTATTTTAGTACCAGGAATGCCTGCATTGTTTATTCTGGACCCTATTTTGAAATTGGAATAGTTTGAACTTTGTGTGAAATTGGCCAAATTACCAATTTCTGATCACTTTATTGGGTAGTTGAAATAGTTAATTGGGCAGTTTCTTGTGCTCAATTGATAAAATAGAAGTAACACTAGCAAAATAGCTAAGAATTTGGTCGACTGGAATAATGTAATTGTTCTAAAATAGGAGTCAAAGTGGGAAAAATCACCAATGCGTAAATATTGTTGATGCAGTAAAATTCGCAATACAGTGGAACCTCTACTTACGAGTGCCCCGATGTGCGAGTTTTTAGAGATACGAGCAGTCGCTCGGTCAATTTTTTGCTTCCAGATGCGAGTGGGCCTCAAGGAGGAAGGTTCCATGACGCTGGTGAGGGGCTCTTGCTCTTGATCTAGGGAATTGGAATCTGTGCTCCAGTTCCCTAAATTAATAATAATAATAATTATTATTATAATATTATAATTATTATAATGATTTTTGGTAAATATTTTTTTCTCAGTTGTTTGTTGGGCTATCTTATTGAAACTTGGGCAATGTATGATGGAAAGATGCTTCTTAACGTACACCAAAAATGAAAGAAATCGGACCATAAATAACCGAGTTCACTTCTCAGCCATTAGCAGCTCCATAGCGTTATTTTCGTCTGGTTTTTATGGTTGTATTCTCGTTTTTTGGTCTCATTTGATAGAATGGAAGATATATTACAGAAATAGGTATGATTTTGATTGGTTTCACTGCGAAAAGTACCTTGAAATTGAGCGCAAAGTAGCAGAAATGTTCGATTCTTTGGCAACGTTCAAGAGTAAATAAATGACGCCACAGTCCAATACTTGTCCGAGTTGCCATTCCAATAGTATGCAGTCATGAATGGGTTGACATTATTTATACAATTATTACAATAATGCAGTAGTCTGCATAACAGTAAATCTTCTATTTTTTGTGTGAATAAAAATTCAAAATGGAAAATAAGTGTAATATGGAAAGGTCTGAGGATGTAACTAATGAACTGAGGTAATGTTATTTTAGTGCCACAAATGTCTATGTTGTTTATTTTGGACCCTATTTTTAAATTGCTGTTTTTTAAATTTGTATGAAATTGGCCATATTACAACAATTTCTGATCACATTATTGGGTAGTTGAAATAGTTGAATGGGCAGTTAAGGACCTGGCCGGGCAGTACCAGCGTAGCACTTCTACGATATGTACAATACTAAAGCACAAGGAGTCTAGTTAAAATAAAAATTGTAGCAGTTAAGTGACAAAGTGTATCATTAAGAGTGTAGCAATTAAGTGTACAGTGGACCCCCGAGTTTCGTAAAAACTTCACTCCTGAAGTCTGCTCAAGTGCCATTACCGAACGAATTTACTCCCTTAAGGAAAAATTTCACGTAGGTTAGTCTATTTCAGACCCCCAAAAATACACTTCCACAAGAACTTACAAAATTATACTTACATAATTGCACGATTTCCGGGGTATTCGTTAACCGAGGGTCCACTGTACATAGGATTAAGAGTGTATCACCCAGAGAAAGTTTCAAGTGGTTGTGCGTTGGAGCTATGTAATGATGCTTGTGTAAGTCATTTCTGAAACATTCTGAAAGGGAGGAAGAAACAAACCTCCTTGGACAGGTTTTTATTGAAATGTGGAGAGAAAGCTAAAAGTCAGTGAATAGTGAAGTAACATTAAAATAAAAATTGTAGCAGTTAAGTGCGTTGGAGCTATGTAATGACTCTTGCATAACTCATTTCTGAAACATTCTGAAAAAGGATGAAACGAAATGAATTCCTGACAGCATATGCTGCTGTGCTCAGCATCTTTTCTCCATCTCCAAGGTAAATGCTGTATTACTACATAATTTCTTTGCATTACATATGATTATTATTATTTTCCTAATGAAACTATGTACATAGTGATCTAATGGAGTTTGCCTTACAAACACACTGTTTTCTGTTATAATAAAAGCATGGGAAGGTATGTAGTCAGGAGCAGGAATGGCCGCTGTGGTGGCCCTATACACCCCAACAACAACAACAATGGCCGCTGTGCCACCGCCTCCACTACCACTGCTCACATACACAATATTTCATTCATTCTAGTATATATATCATGTTTCTATATTATTAATATTGTTTATTATGTCATATTAGATGAATTGTGATAGATAAATAAGCCATAGATAGGGAAATATTGAAGTATTTTGTCGTGCCTGGAATTCCAGGAAAATTGACTCGACAAACGAGTAAATCGAGATGCGAGCAAGGTCACAGAATGGATTAAACTCGTAACCCAATGTACCACTGCATTGTCATTTTGTCAATTTTTCATCAAATTTTGTACTTTTTTGTTTTATTACCTTCAGAAAAAGATTCTTTACCATTTCATAATAAAAAAAAAAAATTTAATTCTTGGACCCTCGAAGGGTTAATTGTGAAGTCTGCACTTCTGGCAAGACAGCTGTTGAATGGATGATGGCAAATGTGTTTTCTTTCTTGGGTCATCCTACCTTGGTGGGAGGTGGTTAATGTGATAAAAACTTTTATTTCTTCTTACTACTACAGTAACACAAACTTAGTTTGCAAGACCAAGTATCAGAATTAATATAGAGCTGTGACTCTCCTGTCATGATAACTTGCAGACTTCCACTTCTCCATTTTTCTGAGAAGCCAAAAAATGAACATTAATATTTATATGTCAGTTTCTTATTTTCAAACAGATTGAACTTCCCTACTACACAAAATTCCTTTTGATAGCTGCATACCTTGCTTCTTATAATCCAGCACGTACTGACCGCAGATTTTTCATGAAACACCATGGAAAGCAACGCAAAACACAAGCCATGATCAAGGTAATAGAAGTGAGTTCCACATCATGTATTTTATGGCTATTATAGATCACCACTTTTGTGTAGTCTCATTACAGAGTATTCTCTATGTTACCAACTCTATGATTGATCCTGGTCAAGTCTGTTTAAATATGAACTGAGGGTAATTTGCAAGTGCTGATCAATTGTTTTGTAACTCCCTCATCCTATAACATTACAATCAACCCATTCATTGGTGAACTGGCTCTTGATCTAAGGTTGCTCCCTATATATTTCCAAGCTTTCCTTGGACCAAACCTGAATACTTCTACTTTGGAAAAATGCTGCTTATTTTGTTATATAATCGTATTTCACCTTAACAGATTCCTTGTGCATTTGGAATAGTGTTGATTGACTTTATTTAAAACTGTTTAGCATTTATTATTCATTTTTTAATATTTTATTGTATACTGTGCAAAATAAATTTGTAAATGTTTATTCGTACAAACACTTACAATGTTTGTCCTGGGGGGAATGTGGGGGGAAGAGTGTGGCCATGGCAAAAAAGTTGCCATGCAGCTTCATCTATAGATGCTCTTCTAGCAAGTTTTGTTCCCCTTTCCCCCCCTGAATCAGCTTGCAGTATAGTACCTGCACACCTTACAAACTTCAATTTTATACAGTAGACCGTCATTTAACACAGTAGTTACGTTCCTGAAAACGCCGTGTTAGGTAAAACCATGTTAGATAAACTGAAGAACTTGAGGGAAAAATAGGGTTACGTTCCTGAGAGCCCTAAAAAAGCCAAACAACTTTTTTTTAGACCTCCAGATCTTACAAAAATAAAAGTGAATATGTAATTGTAGTTCATTGTCATGATGTATTATGTTGTTATTACTGCTTAAGACTACAAATGCAACAGAAATAATAGTTTTTCTTACTTTAACCCATTAACTGTCCAAACGTATATATACGTTTTTACTGCTAGCGCTCCGACCTTGATTTTCCCCATAAGAAAGTATGTAAAAAAAACGTATATATACGTTCGGAGCGCTATGGTAGAAACGTATATATACGTTTGGACAGTTAATGGGTTAAATTGTGGGTGCTGGTGTTTGTCGATGATTGTGAAGAGAGTGGAGAGTTATGCTGTGGCCCTACTGGGCTGAGGTGGATGGTAGAGGTTCTGGTACTGAAGTCGATGGTTGTACTGGAGTGTGCATAAATTCTGTAATGGATTTCTGTTCTATTTTACCCTGCAGTACATTATACAACTGACGGTAAGGCATCAGCTGCTCTAGTCACCTTTTCAGGGTCTTCTTCAGTGAAAAAGTCTAACTTTAAGTCATTCAGTAAGTCAGTCAAGTCATTCAGTCAGTCAAGTCAAGTCAGTAAGTCAGTCAGTAAATCATTCAGTCAAGTCAGTCAGTCAATCAAGTCAGTAAGTCAGTATGACTTACTGACTTGAGTCAGTAAGTCATTCAGTCAAGTCAGTAAGTCAGCCAAGGCAGTCATTCAGTCAAGTCAGTAAGTCATTCAGTCAAGTCAGTAAGTCATTCAGTCAAGTCAGTAAGTCAGCCAAGGCAGTCATTCAGTCAAGTCAGTAAGTCATTCAGTCAAGTCAGTAAGTCATTCAACAAGTCAGTCAGTCAATCACACAAACTCACATTTACCTCATTTTATGTGTACAAAATGACGCTTCATTACGGCCACAGGTTATCTCGTCTAATATCTCTGTTTTCTTCGTTAATTCTAAGACTTAAATGCTTATACCTTTTCTTTTTGAAAAAAGGGAGGCGGTAATTTCATGTACTGGCCAGGGAGGTACAACATCGTTTAGGAGTGAAGAAGAGCAGGATGTGAGTGTGGGGGAGGTGCGTGAGGCATTACGTAGAATGAAAGGGGGTAAAGCAGCTGGAATTGACGGAATCATGACAGAAATGTTAAAAGCAGGGGAGGGTATAGTGCTGGAGTGGTTGGTATTTTTGTTTAATAAATGTATGAAAGAGGGGAAGGTACCTAGGGATTGGCAGAGACCATGTATAGTTCCTTTATATAAAGGGAAGGGGGATAAAAGAGAGTGTAAAAATTATAGAGGAATAAGTTTACTGAGTATACCAGGTAAAGTGTATGGCAGGGTTATTATTGAAAGAATTAGAGGTAAGACAGAGAGTAGGATTGCAGATGAGCAAGGAGGCTTTAGAGTGGGTAGGGGATGTGTAGATCAAGTGTTTACAGTGAAGCATATATGTGAACAGTATTTAGATAAAGGTAGAGACGTTTTTATTGCATTTATGGATTTAGAAAAGGCATATGATAGAGTGGATAGGGGAGCAATGTGGCAAATGTTGCAAGTGTATGGAATAGGTAGTAAGTTACTGAAGGCTGTAAAGAGTTTCTATGAGGATAGTGAGGCTCAGGTTAGGGTGTGTAGGAGAGAGGGAGATTACTTCCGGTAAAAGTAGGTCTTAGACAGGGATGTGTAATGTCACCATGGTTGTTTAATATATTTATAGATGGGGTTGTAAAAGAAGTAAATGCTAGGGTGTTGGGGAGAGGGGTGGGATTAAATTATGGAGAATTAAATGCAAATGGGAGTTGACACAGTTACTTTTTGCTGATGATACTGTGCTTATGGGAGATTCTAAAGAAAAGTTGCAAAGGTTGGTGGACGAGTTTGGGAGAGGTGTAAAGGTAGAAAGTTAAAAGTGAACATAGATAAGAGTAAGGTGATGAGGGTATCAAACGATTTAAATAAAGAAAAATTGGATATCACATTGGAGAGAGGGATTATGGAAGAAGTAAATGTTTTCAGATATTTGGGAGTTGACGTGTCAGCGGATGGGTTTATGAAGGATGAGGTTAACCATAGAATTGATGAAGGAAAAAGGTGAGTGGTGCATTGAGGTATCTGTGGAGACAAAAACGTTATCCATGGAGGCAAAGAAGGGAATGTACGAAAGTATAGTGGTACCAACACTTTTATATGGGTGTGAAGCATGGGTTGCAAATGCTGCAGCGAGGAGGAGGCTGGAGGCAGTGGAGATGTCCTGTCTAAGGGCAATGTGTGGTGTAAATATTATGCAGAAAATTCGGAATGTGGAAATTAGGAGAAGGTGTGGAGTTACTAAAAGTATTTGTCAGAGGGCTGAAGAGGGGTTGTTGAGGTGGTTTGGTCATTTAGAGAGAATGGATCAAAGTAGAATGACTTGGAGAGCGTATAAATCTGTAGGGAAGGAAGGCGGGTAGGGGTCGTCCTAGAAAAGGTTGGAGGGAAGGGGTAAAGGAGGTTTTGTGGGCGAGGGCTTGGACTTCCAGCAAGCATGTGTGAGCGTGTTAGATAGGAGTGAATGGAGACGAATGGTTTTGGGACATGACGATCTGTTGGAGTGTGAGCAGGGTAACATTTTGTGAAGGGATTCAGGGAAACCAGTTAATTGATTTAGTTGGACTTGAGTCCTGGAAATGGGAAGTACAATGCCTGCACTTTAAAGGAGGGGTCTGAGATAGTGACAGCTGGGAGGGACTTTTCTCAGCTGTCGTATCTGAGCTCCTCTGCAAAGACAGTGATTATGTATGAGTGTGGTGAAAGTGTTGAATGATGATGAAAGTATTTTCTTTTTGGGTATTTTCTTTCTTTTTGGGTCACCCTGCCTCGGTGGGAGACGGCCGACTTGTTAAAAAAAAAAAAAAAAAAACCTTTTCTTGACACTTTCAGCAAGACTGGTATGCCTACTGGGTGTCATGATTGCTTGGCAGATACAAGATATGGTGATTAAAAGATCAAAACACAATTCACAAACACAGGTAGCTTGTAGGAGAGAAGTGGAACTGAACACCTATTCACAAATTCTGGGATGGTGGTGTCGGGGGGTGGCAGGGGATGGCAGGAGGTCTTTCCCACTGAACCAAAGAAGGTGGCCGCTTGAGGTAGGGAAATTATTTCCGCGCCCGCAAACTGAACCATGTTAAGTTAATTTTACAAAGTGTTGTATAAAATTGTGCCACAATTCTTCAATCATGCTACATATAACCAAATCGTGCCAAATAAACCCGTGTTGAATAACGGTCTATTATATTTCAAAATTAATTTTTATGCTATTGATTTTGTTACAGAATTTGCAAACAAATATTTAATGTTGATGCTACCTTGCTTGACTGTAATATAATGTTTTTTTTTTTTCCTAGAATTTTTATTTTAGTTCTTCACTGAGAATTGTTTTATCATATGTGTGTCAAGTTGATTAAACTGTTGATCATATTGTTTTTTTCAGGCTAAGGAGAGATCCAGCAGTCAGTTGGTTGGACCAAAACCTTTTCTATTGGACCGTCTCTTGGCGATCTTCTATTCTATTATTGATGATAAAGTTACTCCAACAGCAAATATATTTTCTCAAGTAAGTTTACCCGGACACCTGGGACACTAGTACAAAATATACTATGTGTTATACTATTTAGAATATAAGCAAACAAGACAGTGAAACACCCTTAATGTTTTGAAAAGGCAATGAATAAATAAAGTTCTGTTAAATGACAAACTAGTGACTGCACTTGTTTATAACTTTTATTATATACCAGGACAGTAGCAGATATGGATATTGATTTCACTGCTGTGGATTTTTTACAAAAATGCAGAAAACATTGTAGTCCCCTAATAAAATTTAATAGTGCACAAAAATATATTTGAACACTTGTTGCATCTTTTTTTTTTATTTAACTTAATGGCAATCTCCCATCAAGGCTGGGTGACCCAAAAAGAAGGAAGGAAATATATTCACCATCATTTATTTAACCCTTAACCCTTTGACTGTTTCGGTCGTATATATTCGTCTTACGAACCAGTGTTTCGGACGTATTAAGACGCATAAATTCTAGCGGCCTCAAATCAAGCAGGAGAAAGCTGGTAGGCCCACATGTGAGAGAATGGGTCTGTGTGGTCAGTGTGCACAGTATAAAAAAAATCGGACAGCCAGTGGTGCATTGTGGGAACACCATTTCAGTAGTCCTTGTTCAGCTTGCCTAGCGGTAAGAATTATCCGACTCCTTGGTGCATCTGGGACTATTCTCTTCCTCAATGATAGCTCTAACACAGATGGAAGTGTGTCTGAAGATAAATTTCATGGTTTTGAGGAGTTTGTGACCGAAAGAAATGCCCAGGATACCAGAAGGAAGGAAGAAAGAAAGAAAGGAAGGAAGAGATGAGAGGAAGGAAGGAAGAAAAGAAGAGATGAGAGGAAGGAAGGAAAGAAGTAAGGAAGGAGGAAAGGAAGAAGGAAGGAATTAAGAAAGAGAGAAAGGAAGGAAGGAAGAGATGAGAGGAAGGAAGGAAGGAACAAAAGAAGTAAGAAAGGAAAGAAGAAATAAAGGAAGGAATGAAAGAAGAAAGGAAGGCAGGAAGGAAGAGATGAGAGGAAGGAAGGAAATATGTAAGAAAGAAAGGAAGGAATGAAGGAAGCTAGGAAGGTAGGTATGAAGGAAAGAAAGGAGGTTGTGGGGAAGAAGACATGGGTCCCCTTTTGTGTTGACAGGTTGACAGGCAGTGTGGGTGGTGAGTAATGGTATAATATGTCATTTTGACAGCTGCCTTACCCTGACTCGGCAAATTTAGATGTCCACACACACACACACACACACACACACACACACACACACACACACACACACACAGCTTGGAGCTTTGAAGTGCTAATTGCAGTTGATGGAAAGTGTGCAGTCATTATATATGTGTATACAGTGGTACCTCGGTTAATGATGGTCCCCAAACTCGCCCTTTTATGTAAGTTTATTTTATTAAATGCTTTTGTAAGTGTATTTTTGGGGGTCTAAAAGGACTAGTCTATTTTACATTATTCCTTATGGGGATAAATTCGTTTGGTAATGGCACTTGAACAGCATTCTGGAACGAAAAAAATATCGTTAACCGAGGTACCACTGTATATATATTATAGAACAATAGTAATAAACAATTTTTTTTATTGTTGGTTGGTGTAAACAAGTTTTGTAAACAATATAATGATACTAATGTGTGTGCGATTATTGTGTTGCATATGAGTGTACAGGTCTCCCTCAACATTCACATTTTCTACTTTTGCGGGCTTCACATATTCGTGAATTTCCGGCCGCCAAATTCCCAGCCACCAAATCATATTTAAGTTTCCCGCCACCTGAGCGTCCCTACTACCTTCCCTCCGACCCGGAAGCCAGCCCACCCACGACTCACTCAGAGTGTTTTGTTTGTTCATTATTTGTTATTAACCCTTTCGGGGTCGGTGCCGTACTAGTACGTTTTACGAGCAGGGGTTGGTGCCGTACTAGTATGCCCAAATTCTAGCGGCCTCAATTTAAGCAGAAAACGTCTGGTAGGCATACATATGAAAGAATGGGTCTGTGTGGTCAGTGTGCGCAGTATAAAAAAAATCCTGCAGTACACACAGCATAATGAGAGAAAAAAAACTGACCGTTTTTTTTTTATTAAAACAGCGACTTTGCAGTCGATTTTCGTATGGTATTTATTGATGTATTCTCGTTTTCTTGGTCTCATTTGATAGAATGGATGATATATTACAGAAATAGAGATGATTTTGATTGGTATGACAATGACAGTACCTTGAAATTGAGCTCAAGTAGCGAAATGTTCGATTTTGACGATGTTCAAGAGTAAACAAATCACACCATGCGTCCATACACATCAACTGGCGAGTCTTATATTCATGCACAGTGCTCTGATATTATTTATACCATTTTTACAATGATGCAGTTGTATACATAACAGTAAATCTTCTATTTTTGTGAGAATAAAATTCAAAATGAAAGCAAAAGTAATGGAACAAGGGCCTGGAGACGTGACTAATGAACAGAGAACATGTTATTTTAGTGCCAGGAATGTCTGCCTTGTTTACTCTGGACCCTATTTTGAAATTGGCATCGTTTGAAATTTGTGTGAAATTGGAAAATTGCCATTTTCTGAC
The DNA here is from genome assembly GCA_009830355.1 of Cherax destructor. Taxonomy (NCBI): domain Eukaryota; kingdom Metazoa; phylum Arthropoda; class Malacostraca; order Decapoda; family Parastacidae; genus Cherax; species Cherax destructor. Next base: position 76,909 of record WNWK01004846.1, read on the forward strand.
CACTATTTGGGTAGATGAAATTGGTAAATAGGCGGTTTCTGTACTCAATCGATAGAAGTAATGGAGTTCTAGGAAATAGCTATATTTTAGGAGACTGAAACCTTGGAATTTGTCGAAATAAGGCTCAAAGTGGGCAAAATCGCCGATGCAAGTGTCATGGCTACCGCTAACTTCGCGAAAGCATATTCTGTTAGTTTTCGATCAAATTTCATAATTTTGGTGGCGTTATGATCGAAAAGATTCTCTATCATTTCATAAGAAAATTAATTTTTTTTCCAGGCCTTCTCAGGAAAGTGTTCCTGGGGTCGAAAATTTTTGGAAAAAAAATTAATTTTTCTTATGAAATGATAGAGAATCTTTTCCGATCATAACGCCACCGAATTATGAAATTTGATCGAAAACTAACGGAATTAGCATAGTTAGCGGTAGCCATGACACTTACGCATCGGCGATTTTGCCCACTTTGAGCCCTATTTTCGACAAATTCCAATGTTTTAGTCTCCTAAAATTATAGCTATTTTGCTAGAACTCCATTTTTTCTATCGATTGAGTACAAGAAACCGCCATTTACCATTTCATCTACCCAAAATAGTGGTCAGAAAATGGCAATTTTTTATTTTCACAAATTTCAAACGATGCCAATTTCAAAATAGGGTCCAGAGTAAACAAGGCAGACATTCCTGGCACTAAAATAACATGTTCTCTGTTCATTAGTCACATCTCCAGGCCCCTGTTCCATTACTTTTGCTTTTCATTTTGAATTTTTATTCTCACAAAAAATAGAAGATTTACTGTTATGTATACAACTGCATCATTGTAAAATGGTATAAATAATATCAGAGCACTTGTGCATGAATATAAGACTCGCCAGTTGATGTGTATTGGAGGCATGGTGTGATTTGTTTACTCTTGAACATCGTCAAAAATCGAACATTTTCGCTACTTTGAGCTCAATTTCAAGGTACTTGTCATTGTCATACCAATCAAAATCATCATCTCTATTTCTGTCATATATCTTCCATTCTATCAAATGAGACCAAGAAAACGAAAATACAGTGGTACCCCGACTTACGATGGTCCCCAAACTCACCCTTTTATGTAAGTTTATTTTTTTAAATGCTTTTGTAAGTGTAATTTTGGGGGTCTAAAAGGACTAGTCTATTTTACATCATTTCTTATGGAGATAAATTTGTTTGGTAATGGCACTTGAACAGCATTCTGGAATGAAAAAATATCGTAAGTCGGGGTACCACTGTACATCAATAAATACCATACGATAATCGACTGCAAAGTCGCTGTTTTAATCAAAAAAACGGTCAGAGTTGTTTTTCTCTCATTATGCAGTGTGTACTGCAGGATTTTTTTATACTGCGCACACTGACCACACAGACCCATTCTTTCATATGTATGCCTACCAGACGTTTTCTGCTTAAATTGAGGCCACTAGAATTGGGCGTACTAGTACGGCACCAACCCCTGCTTGTAAAACGTACTAGTACGGCACCGACCCCGAAAGGGTTAAATGTCATCAGTATTTGGTAGCTGACATTTAGAACACTCCACAGCAATTATTATTAATTATTATTATTATTATTTCCCTACAATATATTGTAGGGAAATAATGATAATAATATTAATACAGTGGTACCCCGGTTTACGATATTTTTTTGTTCCAGAATGCTGTTCAAGTGCCATTACCAAACGAATTTATCCCATAAGGAATAATGTAAAATAGACTAGTCCTTTTAGACCCCCAAAAATACACTTACAAAATCATTTAAAAAATAAACTTACATAAAAGGGCGAGTTTGGAGACCATCATAAACCGGGGTACCACTGTATTATTAATAATAATAATAATAATAAATAATAAAAGCTGTGGAGTGCTCTAAATGTCAGCTACCAAATACTGATAACATTTAAAGTGCTCCAGATCAATTATTATAAATTATTATTATTATTCTAAAAATAATAAATGCTATTTTTGCATTTGTTCTTATGACAAGAGTGATTTAGGCATGTTTACCCTGATGTAAACATCTCTGAGTGGGTCTGCCTGCTTCTCTTACTCCACTTATATATAAGCACATAAGAAAGAAGGAACACTGCAGCAGGCCTACTGGCCCATGCGAGGCAGGTCCAAATCTCCCACCGGCTTAAGCCAATGCCCCGACCCAGCCAGGTCAGGTTACATTCACTTAAGGAAGGAGCACGGCATCTGACCTAGTAGCACAAACTAGTCAGGTCCAACTCACACCCACCCGCACCCACTCATATATTTATCTAGCCTATTTTTAAAACTACACAACGTTTTAGCCTCTATAACTGTACTCGGGAGTTTGTTCCACTCATCGACAACTCTATTACCAAACCAATGCTTTCCTATATCCTTCCTGAATCTGAATTTATCCAACTTAAAGCCATTGCTGCGAGTCCTGTCAATACTAAATATTTTTAGCACGCTATTTACATCACCTTTATTTATTCCTGTTTTCCATTTATACACCTCAATCATATCCCCCCTAATTCTACGCCTTTCTAGAGAGTGCAGATTCAGGGCCCTCAGTCTATCCTCATAGGGAAGATTTCTGATACATGGAATCAACTTAGTCATCCTCCTTTGTACGTTTTCCAGAGCATTTATATCCATTCTATAATACGGTGACCAAAACTGTGCAGCATAATCTAGATGAGGCCTAACCAAGGATATATAGAGTTGAAGAACAACCTGAGGACTCCTATTATTTATGCTTCTTGATATGAAGCCAAGGATTCTGTTCGCTTTATTGCGAACACTTATGCACTGCTGTCTTGGTTTTAGATTACTGCTAACCAGAACTCCTAAATCCTTTTCGCAATCAGTAGTATTAAGATCTACATTATTTAGTTTATATGTGGCATGGTTATTGTCCTGTCCAATATTTAGAACTTTGCATTTATCTATATTAAACTGCATCTGCCACTTCTCCGACCACTGCATCAGTCTATTCAAATCTTCCTGGAGTGCTCTAATGTCCTCATTTGAATGAATTGGACGGCCTATTTTGGTATATGGCATATATCATTCATTTCAGCGTCTTTATTACAGTTCTAGGGTATTTATCGTGTTTCTGATATCTATTTGGAATAAATGTAATAGATAGATAACCTTTATTACTAATATTAGTGTAATTACACAACATTTTATTAGCGCTAAGGCTAACATCCATCACCCATGACGACTCACCAGACACTGCTCGCCTCTCCTTCCTCCAATAGCTCCTCCCACTTCGTAACGATGTTAGATGGTGAATTTAATGTATTTTTCTGTAAGCTTAACTCATTGTTTTCTGTAATATATGAGTTATGCAAATTAAAATAAGTTATGAAGTTGGAGTTTCATTTTTTTTTTCTAATATACGTATATAATTCAGCATTTGGCATCATTATAAAGTGGGCGGAGCTACAGCAGTGGGAGAAGCAGCAGTCTCTCAGTAACTTGTGATTTCACATGACGCTTCACAACACTATAAAATATTGTATAATTATACTATTACAGGCCTCCCTCCACAGCCAGCCCATGTCACTATAACATGTATGTATATAGTACAATATTTTACAATGTTTTCATGTGTTTTATGATTGTTTATGGTTCAATAGGTTAAGGAAGCAGTATTGTATTATATTTCCCTGCAATATATTGGGGCACTAAACATTCGTGATTTTTCAACATTCGCGAGGCTCTTGATCCCCTAACCCTCGCGAATGTTGAGGGAGACCTGTATATACATTGCACCTTACTTTGGTCTCACAGGCCACATAAGTTACATAAAAAATAAAATAGTGAAAAAAAACAAGAAACCTACGAAAAGAAGTAAACCAAAGTTTACCGGGTGAGAGGCATTCGCCGCTATTGCCATACACGGCTCATTTTTTGCCAACTTTACGCCTCTATATGTCGGTAAGTACTGATCGCAAAAATTTTTCCCAAAATAGAATGACAGTTTCAGAGAGGGGCCTCCGACAGTCAAAGGGTTAAACTGTCCAAATGTAGTTCTATGTTCACTCGTGTAGCGCTCCGAATATGTATTTTCATTTTTTTTTTTAAATGAAAAGTGCATTTTTCTACATGTTATAGGATAAATAAAATTTTTAGGGTAAGTACCTACCGAGATATAAGCCCGGGAAGTTGGCGCTGAATGATGAGGTGTCGGCAACATGGAGCACTGCCGCTTCCAGAAATATTAAAGATTTATCGTTTTTTCCAATTCTTTTCTAATTTTCGTTGTTTTTGTTATGATGATAATGTTTTGTTGCAGATCTTTTGATTTCATGGCCAATTCTTGTTGAGACACAAATGTTTGGTACTGAATTAGTAAATATACTGTCACAAACACATGTTCACACGAATAGATAAATTTGTACACCTGGTTCAATCACATACTATTGTTTACATATATATACAAGGTATTTACAGGAAATTTACAAGAAATTTTGCTGAAAACAAGAAAAAATTTTGGAGTGAGATAAACAAGGTAAAAAAGCCTAGGGAACAAATGGATTTGTCAGTTAAAAACAGAGTAGGGGAGTTAGTAGATGGGGAGCTGGAGGTATTGGGTAGATGGCGGGAATATTTTGAGGAACTTTTAAATGTCGATGAAAAAAAGGGAGGCGGTAATTTCATGTACTGGCCAGGGAGGTACAACATCGTTTAGGAGTGAAGAAGAGCAGGATGTGAGTGTGGGGGAGGTGCGTGAGGCATTACGTAGAATGAAAGTGGGTAAAGCAGCTGGAACTGACGGGATCATGAAAGAAATGTTAAAAGCAGGGGGAGATATAGTGCTGGAGTGGTTGGTATTTTTGTTTAATTAATGTATGAAAGAGGGGAAGGTACCTAGGGATTGGCAGAGACCATGTATAGTTCCTTTATATAAAGGGAAGGGGGATAAAAGAGAGTGTAAAAATTATAGGGGAATAAGTTTACTGAGTATACCAGGTAAAGTGTATGGCAGGGTTATTATTGAAAGAATTAGAGGTAAGACAGAGAGTAGGATTGCAGATGAGCAAGGAGGCTTTAGAGTGGGTAGGGGATGTGTAGACCAAGTGTTTACAGTGAAGCATAAACAGTGGTACCTCGACTTAAGATATTTTTTCATTCCAGAATGCTGTTCAAGTGCCATTACCAAACGAATTTATCTCCTTAAGAAATGTTGTAAAATAGACTAGTCCTTTTAGACCCCCAAAATTACACTTACAAAAGCATTTAAAAAAATAAACTTACATAAAAGGGTGAGTTTGGGGACCATCGTAAGTCGAGGTACCACTGTATGTGAACAGTATTTAGATAAAGGTAGAGAAGTTTTTATTGCATTTATGGATTTAGAAAAGGCATATGATACAGTGGATAGGGGAGCAATGTGGCAAATGTTGCAAGTGTATGGAATAGGTAGTAAGTTACTGAAGGCTGAAAAGAGTTTTTATGAGGATAGTGAGGCTCAGGTTAGGGTGTGTAGGAGAGAGGGAGATTACTTCCTGGTAAAAGTAGGTCTTAGACAGGGATGTGTAATGTCACCATGGTTGTTTAATATATTTATAGATGGGGTTGTAAAATAAGTAAATGCTAGGGTGTTGGGGAGAGGGGTGGGATTAAATTATGGAGAATTAAATGCAAAATGGGAGTTGACAGTTACTTTTTGCTGATGATACTGTGCTTATGGGAGATTCTAAAAAAAAGTTGCAAAGGTTAGTGGACGAGTTTGGGAGTGTGTAAAGGTAGAAAGTTAAAAGTGAACATAGATAAGAGTAAGGTGATGAGGGTATCAAACGATTTAAATAAAGAATAATTGGATATCACATTGGAGAGAGGGATTATGGAAGAAGTAAATGTTTTCAGATATTTGGGAGTTGATGTGTCAGCGGATGGGTTTATGAAGGATGAGGTTAACCATAGAATTGATGAAGGAAAAAAGGTGAGTGGTGCGTTGAGGTATCTGTGGAGACAAAAAACGTTATCCATGGAGGCAAAGAAGGGAATGTACGAAAGTATAGTGGTACCAACACTCTTATATGGGTGTGAAGCATGGGTTGCAAATGCTGCAGTGAGGAGGAGGCTGGAGGCAGTGGAGATGTCCTGTCTAAGGGCAATGTGTGGTGTAAATATTTTGCAGAAAATTCGGAATGTGGAAATTAGGAGAAGGTGTGGAGTTACTAAAAGTATTTGTCAGAGGGCTGAAGAGGGGTTGTTGAGGTGGTTTGGTCATTTAGAGAGAATGGATCAAAGTAGAATGACTTGGAGAGCGTATAAATCTGTAGGGAAAGGAAGGCGGGGTAGGGGTCGTCCTAGAAAAGGTTGGAGGGAAGGGGTAAAGGAGGTTTTGTGGGCGAGGGGCTTGGACTTCCAGCAAGCATGTGTGAGCGTGTTAGATAGGAGTAATGGAGACGAATGGTTTTTGGGACATGACGATCTGTTGGAGTGTGAGCAGGGTAACATTTTGTGAAGGGATTCAGGGAAACGAGTTAATTGATTTAGTTGGACTTGAGTCCTGGAAATGGGAAGTACAATGCCTGCACTTTAAAGGAGGGGTCTGAGATAGTGACAGCTGGGAGGGACTATTCTCAGTTGTCGTATCTGAGCTCCTCTGCAAAGACAGTGATTATGTACGAGTGTGGTGAAAGTGTTGAATGGTGATGAAAGTATTTTCTTTTTGGAGATTTTCTTTCTTTTTGGGTCACCCTGCCTCGGTGGGAGACGGCCGACTTGTTGAAAAAAAAAAAAAATTACAGGTTCACCATTGTATGATACTCGAAGAAGCATGGATTCATACAGAGTGCCACCCCACATTGCTGACATATGAATTGTGTCTTTTCACACTTGGGGTCGCCTTGTAGTGTAAGCACACACAACACACTTTTTCAGAGAATACTTCTTTTTTGGGGTAAAGGTATCGGTATCAGGCAGTGACAGATATTATTCGGTTGGGCACTTGCCCCTCTGGTTGTGGGATGACAGGTCGCTGTTGTGGGGTGACAGGTCGCTGTGGACAGGCAGGTACAGGTGTTGTACCATACTTTTTCATTATCTGCTTTATGACATTGAGGGTGAATTCTGCATATCATTGTCGCTTAACAGTCTTCATTTCGTACATGTTGAAGGCATTGAACATTGCAATGTCTACAAGGTGGAAAAACACTTTTATATACCACTTGCGACTCCTTTGCACACAGTCAACAAACCCTATCATCATGTCTCACTTGTCGACTAGTCGCATGTTGTTCGTATAGTCGATGACAGCAGTTGGCTTTTTTGTATGTTCATTGTTGTTCCTGCTCAGTCTGTCTGTTTGTACTATCTCGTTTCTGTGGATGGTTGACAGCAACGTCACGTCACGTTTGTCATGCCACGTCAGTGCCATGATGTCATTGGCATGAAACGCTTGCACTACACTTCCTTCAGTGAACTTTGGCATGTGTTTTCTATTTCTTTTCACTGTTCCACATATATCAGTATTGTTTACATGTAGGAAATCAGCAAGCAGAGGGCTTGTATACCAGTTGTCTGTGTACAATGTATGGCCCTTGCCAAGGTATGGCTCCATTCTCTTGCGAACAACATCCCCAGAAATGCCCAACATGCGCCTGGTATCATCGAGTGTATATTTCCCTATGTAGATAATGACATCCAACACAATACCAGTCTCACAGTCACACATAACAGAGTTTTATACCAAAGCGATTGCGTTTGCTTGGTATATATTGTTTGAATGACAATCGTCCCTTGAACAGAATCAAGGACTCGTCAACAACAATGTTCTTGAATGGATAAAAGTAGGCACTGAATTTTTGCTTCAGATACATAAACAATTCCCGGATTTTGTATAGGAGGTCATTTTGGTTTGGCATATTCCTGTCTGAGAAGTGCAACAATCATTGCAGGGAAGGTCACGGAAGACTGGAGTACAGTGGACCTTCGGTTATCAGCCGTAATCTGTTCAAGAAGGTCGGCCTAAAAGCGAAATGACCGTTAAGCGAAATAATATTCCCCATAAGAATTAATGTAAATAAGTAATTAATGTAAATTAGTAGGTTGGTAGACAGCAATTTTTCGGGGAGGTACTACCGTCCTACCAAGTGAGTGTAAAATTAAAGCCTGTAATTGTTTTACATGATGCTAGGATTGCTGGTGTCTTTTTTCAGTCTCATAAACATGCAAGATTTCAGGTACATCTTGAAACTTCTACTTACACTTAGGTCACACTACACATTCATGTACAAGCATACACACCCCTCTGGGTTTTTTTCTATTTTCTTACTAGTTCTTGTTCTTATTTCCTCTCTCCATGGGGAAGTGGAACAGAATTCTTCCTCCGTAAGCCATGCATATCGTAAGAGGTGACTAAAATGGCGGGAGCAAGGGGCTAGTAACCCCTTCTCCTGTATATATGTATTACTAAATGTAAAAGGAGAAACTTTTGTTTTTTCTTTTGGGCCACCCCGCTTCGGTGGGAAGCGGCCGACGTGTTGAAAAAAGGTTTATGTATACACACTCATCTGAGTTTTTTCTTTGATTTTATCTTAATAGTTCTTGTTCTTATTGTTTTTCCTTTCATATCCATGGGGAAGTGGAATAAGAATCTTTTCTCCGTAAGCCATGCGTGTTGTAAAAGTCATCTAAAATACCGGGAACAATGGGCTAGTAACCCTTTTTCCCGTATAACTTACTAAAAAGAAAAAGAAGAAAACCGTCAAAGTGGGATGTTTGAATGTGCGTGGATGTTGTGCGAATGATAAGAAAGAGATGATTGTGGATGTTATGAATGAGAAGAATCTGGATGTCCTGGCCTTAAGTGAAACAGCTGAAGGGGGTAGAAGAATTTCAGTGGGGAGAAATAAATGGGATTAGGTCAGGGGTTTCAAACAGAGTTAGAGCTAAAGAAGGAGTAGCAATAATGTTGAAGGATAAGTTATGGCAGGAAAAGAGGGAATATAAATGTATAAATTCAAGGATTATGTGGTGTAAAATAAGGGTTGGATATGAAAAGGGGGTTATAGTAAGTGTTTATGCACCTGGAGAAGAGAGAAGTGTAGAGGAGAGAGAGAAATGTTGAGTGAGTGTGTGTTGGGAAATGTTGAGTGAGTGCATGGAGAGTTTTGAACCAAGTGAGAGAGTAATTGTGGTTGGGGATTTCAATGCTGAAGTGGGTAAAAATGTGGAGGGAGTAGTAGGTAAATTTGGGGTGCCAGGGGTAAATGGAAATGGGGAGCCTTTAATTGAGCTATGTGTAGAAAGAGGTTTGGTAATAAGTAATACACATTTTATGAAAAAAGAGGATAAATAAGTATACAAGGTATGATATAGCACGTAATGAAAATAGTTTGTTAGATTATGTATTGGTGGATAAAAGGTTGATGGGTAGGCTTCAGGATGTACATGTTTATAGAGGGGCAATGGATATATTGGATCATTATTTAGTGGTAGCTACAGTTAGAGTAAGAGGTAGATGGGACAAAAGGAAAATGACAACAGCAAGTAAGAGAGAGGCGAAAGTGTATAAACTAAGAGAAGAGGAAATTAGGGTGAGATATAAACAACTATTGGCAGAAAGGTGGTCTAATGCAAGTATGAGTAGTGGGGGGGTTGAAGAGGGTTTGGATAGTTTTAAAAATGCAGTATTTGAATGTGGGGTAGAAGTTTGTGGCTATAGGAGGGTGGGTGCAGGAGGAAAGAGGAGTGATTGGTGGAATGATGAAGTAAAGGGTGTGATAAGAGTTCTGACCCTACCTCGTTAATGGACAACTCTTCGGACACCTCCAATACCCCTGTACCTCTTGCTGGTGCCAGTTTGTCACCTGCTTCAGGTACCGGGGTTACGACCGGCCCTTTTGACAAGTCTGACCTTCGCTCTTCTCTGACCTTGATTCCGGCTTCTCCCTCTACGGTGCGGCAATTTTCGGATTGCTCGCTTGTCCCATGTCGGACCACCTCCGGTCCCACATCCAAACGACCAAGACCCTTACATGACGATTCGACACTTCCTTCTTGTTCATCTCAGAAACGACCAGCTCGTCACGCACTCCCCTTAAACACTTTGTTTCACACTACTCAATGGACAAAATTTTTCACTCTATGACCGACTTATCCTAATACAGTGGTCCCTTGACTGACGAACTTAATCCGTTCCAGGAGCTAGTTCTTAACACGTAATTCGAAACCTTATTTCCCACAAGAAATAATGTAAATACAATTAATCTGTTCCACACAAAAATATTCACAAAAAATACATTTTAATTATAGTTCAACATACAAAAAACAACATTATTAAAACTATAAATACTACTACTAATACTAAATAATAAAAAACAGATTAATAAATAACATTTACTTACCTTTATTGAAGAGAGTTGCAGGCATCTGAAAGATAGGGAGGACGACAGGGGAAGGGTGTTAGTGGTTGGAAGGGGAATCCCCCTCCAAAATGACTTCAGGTAACAAGTCCTTATCTGGGGTTACTTCCCTTCTTTTTCTTTTAATGCCACTAGGACCAGCTTGAGAGTAACTGGATCCCTGCCTCATGAAATAACTGTCCACAGTCCTCTGTTTCTGGCGCCTGTTTAATATTTTCCTGAAGTGCAACATGGCTGTCACTGAAGTGGTTGCACAGATGGGTCTTTTCAGCTTTCCATAAAAACATGTTTTTACTAATCATCCCTCTTCCTCTTACAACCTATTCTCCCTGCATCCTGCCCTAACCTGCTACGCTGTATGATCCCTGTGGTTTAGCGCTTCTTTTTTTATTATAATAATAATAATAATTTTGGACGATTCAAGACTATTCAAGCGTTTTTCAAGAATTTTTATTTGTACCTTCTTATGCTATTCCCTATTTTGTTAAGCACTGGGATAATACAGAAGACGGGCTCACTTGCTGGGATACCTCAGGCAGAGTGGGTACAGGTCTCACATGGTGGCAGCGGTTTAGCGTTTATCATTAAACGCGTCTCACGTGCTTTACGACTGGTCGGCTTTGGCTATCAAAACCACACTACCAAATATTAATTTGTTTTACCTTTAAACTGTGATCATAACCTTGAGAATAGACCAGGACAACCCTACCCTTATGTTTGTCAGGTGGAGTGATGCTTTACTCAGTGGGTGATGACAAAATATAATTTGCGTAGCAAGACGTAATTTTCAGTTACTGTAACAAAAATAAAATTACGCTTACTTTTCGCAGAAAATTCAATTGCAGCAGTAATTTCATCTGTTTCCTGGCAACACAAAGTGATCCAAAGAAGGAAACACATTGCCCAGTTATTCAGAAGTTTTCGTGTCAGAGGTTCATGAACATCAGAATAGTTCTCTCAACTTTAAATCTAATCTGACAAAATGTGTTCATCTTAAATAAATGAGGACATTTCAGAGATTTCATTTCTAATGTATCCCAAGTGTTTTTGGGACCAACTCTTATCTATAGTTTTAGTTCATTCTATTGAAGTGTAATAATATATATATTTTAAATCTAGATTTCCACCCTGGTGACGTTGAGGCTGGTGACCCAAATTGGAGGAAATGATCAGTTGGACTCCCCGAAGTACAAGTGTGCTGTTACTCTTGACTTTATACGAAATGTTGCAAGGTTTGTTATTTTGTGTTTTGATGTGTAGCCTCTGAAAGGTTGGAAATTTGAGTCGGTGAGAAATATCATCTAACTCTGTATGTAACGCTTGTATTGTAACTAAGGACTGACAGTTAATTTTAAATACAGGCAGACACTGTTCATATGGCTCCTAAGTTTCATGACCCCAAATGATAAGCAACAATCGGTGATGGGTGGAAAAGAGGGGTTTATCATTATTGAATGTGTCTAAAACACCTGATACAATGTTTACACTATCATATATTATATTAAGTGCTCATTGCAGTTAGGCATTAACCCTTTAACTGTCCACACGTAGATCTACGTTCACTCGCGCACTGCTCCGAATATTTTAAAAAAATATATATAATTTTTTTTTTAAATGAAGAGCGAATTTTTATAAACAGGATAGGCTAAAAAAAAATTTTAGGGCCAGTACTTACCGAGATATAAGCCTGACAACTTAGTGCTGGATGCTCACCTGACGGCAACATCAAGTCCTACCACTTGCAGAAGTAATGCTGATATACTTTTTTTTCTAGTTTTTATTTTAATTTATACAATTTTTATGTTCTGGTAATTACAATTTATAATAGTTCTTGTGATTTCATAGTCAATCTTTGTTCTAACACTAATATTAGGTACTGAAATAGTACTCAAATAATCACAATGACACCAACAGGTGAACAATTTCACCTGCCATGGTCATTTACTATTGTCTATAAATATATACGAAGTATTTATAGGTCACAGCAATGTTTTAGACATCCTGGATTATATATGAAACTCCTTGAAGAATGGTGTGTTGACAATTGTCAGATAACTACTGATAAGGCAGTGACATTGATGAATGAATGTGTGCAAGGAACCCTTGCTTTGTTTTCACTGTCTGTATCTATCTGTCTATCTATCTATCTGTCTATCTATCTGTCTGTCTATCTATCTGTCTGTCTATCTATCTGTCTGTCTGTCTATCTGTCTATATATCTGTCTATATATCTGTGTATCTATCTGTCTATCTATCTGTCTAGCTCGGCTTATCTGCCTTTGTTTGCCTGCCTATGTGTACCTGGAGTATAATATGAAACTCCTTGAAGAATGGTGTTATGACAAGTGTCAGATAACACTGACAGCCCAATGACATTGATGAATGGGAGCAGGGAACCCTCTCCGTGTTTCCACTGTCTATCTGTCTAGCTCTGCTTATCTGTCTTTCTGTCTGCCTGTGTGTGTGTGTGTCTTTCCGTCTGCCTGTGTGTGTGTCTTTCCATCTGCTTGTCTCAGTCTGAGTGCGGCTCGTAAGCCAACAGGTATTATACACAATGCAGAAGTGACTGCGTATTACTTGCCAGTCATGGTATTATGTCTTATATCTACAAACATTGTATAGTACTTTGCCTGGAATTTTTGGGTTATCCTGGGTAATTTACACTATGTATAATAACTGTACTTATGTGTACATGTGAGAGAGAGACAGAGAGAGAGAGATATTACAGATATATATAGATAAACAGAGAATGGGATTAAGTCAGGAGTATCTGAGAGAGTTAGAGCTAAGGAAGGGGTAGCAATAATGTTGAAGGATCAGTTATGGAAGGAAAAGAGGGAATATGAATGTGTAAATTCAAGGATTATGTGGATTAAAATAAGGGTCGGATGTGAAAAGTGGGTCATAATAAGCGTGTATGCACCTGGAGAAGAGAGGAGTGTAGAGGAGAGAGAGAGATTTTGGGAGATGTTAAGCGAATGTATAGGAACTTTTGAACCAAATGAGAGAGTAATTGTGGTAGGGGACCTAAATGCTAAAGTGGGAGAAACATGCAGAGAGGGTGTAGTAGGTAAGTTTGGGGTGCCAGGTGTAAATGATAATGGGAGCCCTTTGATTGAACTTTGTATAGAAAGGGGTTTAGTTATAGGTAATACATATTTTAAGAAAAGAGGATAAATAAGTATACAAGATATGATGTAGGCGTAATGACAGTAGTTTGTTGGACTATGTATTGGTAGATAAAAGACTGTTGAGTAGACTTCAGGATGTACATGTTTATAGAGGGGCCACAGATATATCAGATCACTTTTTAGTTATAGCTACAGTGGGAGTAAAAGGTAGATGGGATACAAGGAAAATAGAATCAGTAAGTAAAGAGAGGTGAAGGTTTATAAACTAAAAGAGGAGGCAGTTAGGGTAAGATATAAACAACTATTGGAGGATAGATGGGCTAGTGAGAGTGTAGGCAATGGGGTCGAAAATGTATGGGGTAGATTTAAAAATGTAGTGTTAGAGTGTTCAGCAGAAGTTTGTGGTTACAGGCGAGTGGGTGCGGGAGGGAAGAGGAGCGATTGGTGGAATGATGATGTAAAAGAGTAGTAAGGGAGAAAAAGTTAGCATATGAGAGGTTTTTACAAAGTAGAAGTGATGCAAGGAGGGAAGAGTATATGGAGAGAAAAGAGAGGTTAAAGAGTGGTGAAGCAATGTAAAAAGAGAGCAGATGAGAGAGTGGGTGAGATGTTATCAGCAAATTTTGTTGAAAATAAGAAAAAGTTTTGGAATGAGATTAATAAGTTGAGGAAGCCTAGAGAACAAATGGATTTGACAGTTAAAAATAGGAGAGGAGAGTTATTAAATGGAGAGTTAGAGGTATCGGGAAGATGGAGAGAATATTTTGAGGATTTGTTAAATGTTGATGAAGACAGGGAAGCTGTGATTTCGTGTGTAGGGCAAGGAGGAATAACATCTTGTAGGAGTGTGGAAGAGCCAGTTGTGGGTGTAGGGAAGTTCGTGAGGCAGTGGGTAGAATGAAAGGGGTAAGGCAGCTGGGATTGATGGGATAAAGATAGAAATGTTAAAAGCAGGTGGGGATATAATTTTGGAGTGGTTGGTGCTATTATTTAATAAATGTATGGAAGAGGGTAAGGTACCTAGGGATTGGCAGAGAGCGTGTATTGTTCCTTTGTATAAAGGCAAAGGGGACAAAAGAGAGTGCAAAAATTATAGGGGAATAAGTCTGTTGAGTGTACCTGGTAAAGTGTATGGTAGAGTTATTATTGAAAGAATTAAGAGTAAAACAGAAAGCAGGATAGCAGATGAACAAGGGGCTTTAGGAAAGGTAGGGGTGTGTAGACCAAGTGTTTACAGTGAAACATATAGGTGAACAGTATTTGGATAAGGGTAAAGATGTTTTGTGGCATTTATGGATTTGGAAAAGGCGTATGATAGGGTAGATAGGGGGCAATGTGGCAGATGTTGCAGGTGTATGGAATAGGAGGAAGGTTACTGAAAGCAGTGAAGAGTTTTTATGAGGATAGTGAGGCTCAGGTTAGAGTGTGTAGGAGGGAAGGGGACTATTTCCCAGTAAAAGTGGGCCTTAGACAAGGATGTGTGATGTCACCGTGGTTGTTCAATATATTTATAGATGGGGTTGTAAGAGAAGTGAATGCGAGGGTCTTGGCAAGAGGTGTTGGGCTAAAAGATAAAGAAGCAAATACAAAGTGGGAGTTGTCACAGTTGCTTTTGCTGATGACACTGTGCTTTTGGGAGATTCTGAAGAGAAGCTGCAGAGGTTGGTGGATGAATTTGGTAGGGTGTGTAAAAGAAGAAAATTGAAAGTGAATATAGGAAAGAGTAAGGTGATGAGGATAACAAAAAGAATAGGTGACGAAAGATTGGATATCAGATTGGAGGGAGAGAGTATGGAGGAGGTGAATGTATTCAGATATTTGGGAGTGGACATGTCGGCGGATGGGTCTATGAAGGATGAGGTGAATCATAGAATTGATGAGGGAAAAGGGTGAGTGGAGCACTTCGGAGTCTGTGGAGACAAAGAACCTTGTCCATGGAAGTAAAGGGAATGTATGAGAGTATAGTTATACCAACGCTCTTATATGGGTGTGAAGCATGGGTGATGAATGTTGCAACGAGGAGAAGGCTGGAGGCAGTGGAGATGTCATGTCTGAGGTCAATGTGTGGTGTGAATATAATGCAGATATTTCGGAGTTTGGAAATTAGGAGGAGGTGCGGGATTACCAAAACGATTGTCCAGAGAGCTGAGGAGGGTTGTTGAGGTGGTTTGGACATGTAGAGAGAATGGAGCGAGACAGAGTGACTTCGAGATGTATAAATCTGTAGTGGAGGGAAGGCGGGGTAGGGGTCGGCCTAGGAAAGGTTGGAGGGAGGGGTAAAGGAAGTTTTGTGTGCGAGGGCTTGGACTTCCAGCAAGCATGTGTGAGCGTATTTGATAGGAGTGAATGGAGGCATATGGTTTTAATACTTGACGTGCTGTTGGAGTGTGAGCAAAGTAACATTTATGAAGGGATTCAGGAAACCGGCAGGCCGGACTTGAGTTCTGGAGATGGGAAGTACAGTGCCGGCACTCTGAAGGAGGGTGTTAATGTTGCAGTTTTATAACTGTAGTGTAAAGCACCCTTCTGGCAAGACAGTGATGGAGTGAATGATGATGAAAGTTTTCTTTTCGGGCCACCCTGCCTTGGTGGGAATCGGCCGATGTGTTAATAATAATAAAAAAACAGAGATATAGACAGATACAGAGATATAGACACAAAGACAGCCAGAGACAGCCAAAGCCAGCCTGCCGAATATTTATTTATTTTTTTATTAACACATCGGCCGATTCCCACCAAGGCAGGGTGGCCCAAAAAAAAACTTTCATCATCATTCACTCCATCACTGTCTTGCCAGAAGGGTGCTTTACACTACAGTTATAAAACTGCAACATTTACACCCCTCCTTCAGAGTGCCGGCACTGTACTTCCCATCTCCAGAACTCAAGTCCGGCCTGCCGGTTTCCTGAATCCTTCATAAATGTTACTTTGCTCACACTCCAACAGCACGTCAAGATTAAAACCATATGCCTCCATTCACTCCTATCAAATACGCTCACACATGCTTGCTGGAAATCCAAGCCCTCGCACCAAAACTTCCTTTACCCCTCCCTCCAACCTTTCCTAGGCCGACCCCTCCCCGCCTTCCCTCCACTACAGATTTATACACTCGAAGTCACTCTGTCTCGTTCCATTCTCTCTACATGTCCAAACCACCTCAACAACCCTCCTCAGCTCTCTGGACAATCGTTTTGGTAATCCCCACCTCCTCCTAATTTCCAAACTCCGAATTCTCTGCATTATATTCACACCACACATTGACCTCAGACATGACATCTCCACTGCCTCCAGCCTTCTCCTCGTTGCAACATTCATCACCCATGCTTCACACCCATATAAGAGCGTTGGTATAACTATACTCTCATACATTCCCCTCTTTACTTCCATGGACAAGGTTCTTTGTCTCCACAGACTCCGAAGTGCTCCACTCACCCTTTTCCCTCATCAATTCTATGATTCACCTCATCCTTCATAGACCCATCCGCCGACATGTCCACTCCCAAATATCTGAATACATTCACCTCCTCCATACTCTCTCCCTCCAATCTGATATCCAATCTTTCGTCACCTATTCTTTTTGTTATCCTCATCACCTTACTCTTTCCTATATTCACTTTCAATTTTCTTCTTTTACACACCCTACCAAATTCATCCACCAACCTCTGCAGCTTCTCTTCAGAATCTCCCAAAAGCACAGTGTCATCAGCAAAAAGCAACTGTGACAACTCCTTGTATTTGCTTATCTTTTAGCCCAACACCTCTTGCCAGACCTCGCATTCACTTCTCTTACAACCCCATTAGTGTCGTGAGTACAGGAGTAAATTCTTAGGTAGTGGTGGTTTTGATAAGGACCTGCCTTGTATGGGCCAGTAGGCCTTCTGCAGTGTTCCTCCATTCTTATGTTCTTATGTTCTTATAAATATATTGAACAACCACGGTGACATCACACATCCTTGTCTAAGGCCCACTTTTACTGGGAAATAGTCCCTTCCCTCCTACACACTCTAACCTGAGCCTCACTATCCTCATAAAAACTCTTCACTGCTTTCAGTAACCTTCCTCCTATTCCATACACCTGCAACATCTGCCACATTGCCCCCTATCTACCCTATCATACGCCTTTTCCAAATCCATAAATGCCACAAAACATCTTTACCCTTATCCAAATACTGTTCACCTATATGTTTCACTATAAACACTTGGTCTACACACCCCTACCTTTCCTAAAGCCCCTTGTTCATCTGCTATCCTGCTTTCTGTTTTACTCTTAATTCTTTCAATAATAACTCTACCATACACTTTACCAGGTACACTCAACAGACTTATTCCCCTATAATTTTTGCACTCTCTTTTGTCCCCTTTGCCTTTATACAAAGGAACAATACACGCTCTCTGCCAATCCCTAGGTACCTTACCCTCTTCCATACATTTATTAAATAATAGCACCAACCACTCCAAAATTATATCCCCACCTGCTTTTAACATTTCTATCTTTATCCCATCAATCCCAGCTGCCTTACCCCTTTCATTCTACCCACTGCCTCACGAACTTCCCTACACCACAACTGGCTCTTCCACACTCCTACAAGATGTTATTCCTCCTTGCCCTACACACGAAATCACAGCTTCCTGTCTTCATCAACATTTAACAAATCCTCAAAATATTCTCTCCATCTTCCGATACCTCTAACTCTCCATTTAATAACTCTCCTCTCCTATTTTTAACTGTCAAATCCATTTGTTCTCTAGGCTTCCTCAACTTATTAATCTCATTCCAAAACTTTTTCTATTTTCAACAAAATTTGCTGATAACATCTCACCCACTCTCTCATCTGCTCTCTTTTACATTGCTTCACCACTCTTTTAACCTCTCTTTTCTCTCCATATACTTTTCCCCTCCTTGCATCACTTCTACTTTGTAAAACCTCTCATATGCTAACTTTTTCTCCCTTACTACTCTCTTTACATCATCATTCCACCAATCGCTCCTCTTCCCTCCCGCACCCACTCGCCTGTAACCACAAACTTCTGCTGAACACTCTAACACTACATTTTTAAATCTACCCCATACATTTTCGACCCCATTGCCTACACTCTCACTAGCCCATCTATCCTCCAATAGTTGTTTATATCTTACCCTAACTGCCTCCTCTTTTAGTTTATAAACCTTCACCTCTCTTTACTTACTGATTCTATTTTCCTTGTATCCCATCTACCTTTTACTCCCACTGTAGCTATAACTAAAAAGTGATCTGATATATCTGTAGCCCCTCTATAAACATGTACATCCTGAAGTCTACTCAACAGTCTTTTATCTACCAATACATAGTCCAACAAACTACTGTCATTACGCCCTACATCATATCTTGTATACTTATTTATCCTCTTTTTCTTAAAATATGTATTACCTATAACTAAACCCCTTTCTATACAAAGTTCAATCAAAGGGCTCCCATTATCATTTACACCTGGCACCCCAAACTTACCTACTACACCCTCTCTGCATGTTTCTCCCACTTTAGCATTTAGGTCCCCTACCACAATATATAAGAATATATAAGAACATAAAAAAGAAGGAACACTGCAGAAGGCCTACTGGCCCATGCAAGGCACGTCCATGTCACCCCCCAGCTTAGACCAATGACCCACCTAGTCAGGTCACATCCTCTGAAGGAAGGATCACAGCATCAGACCTAGTAGCACAAGCTAGTCAGGTCCAACTCATACCCACCCACAACCACTCATGTATTTATCGAACCTATTTTTACTTTCCTCTTATAAGGGGAGTGTTAATGCCACATGACATCATTGAAACCATGGTGTTTGCCACATTATTTGCTCTAGCTGCCACTCAATTGAACTAGTGCTCCCCCAAGGTACTAAGTGGTCCCAGATTCTTTTAATACTGCGCACACTGAGGGCACAGACCCATTCTCTCATGTCTAGGCGACTCAGGCCTATTGCACTAAATTTGAAGGAATGAAAAATAAAACGTAGATCTACGTTCGGAGCAGTACGCGTACAAACGTATATCTACGTTTGGACAGTTAAAGGGTTAAAAACAGATAAATAAAAAAGTAAAATAAATACAGTGGAACCCTGAGTTTTGTACACCCTGAGTATCGTACTTTTCAAGTTGAGAACCGTTTTTTTAGCTAAATTTTGTCCTGAGTTTCGCACTGTGCCCCATGTTTCGTCCCGCGTACTAGACCTGTCCACCTGCCCATGCCTGCGCGCCTCCCCGCACAGCCGTCGTGAGTCAGTCTTGATTTGTTTCTCCGCGAGTGAACATTACATTATATGTACTAGGCATTTAAAGTGCCCTAGAGCGATAAAATGCATATGCAGTACACTCATTACTTACCTTAAAATATTTGTAGTCTTAATGGTCTTAATATAGGGTGCAAGGTGAATATTAAGGTAGGTAGCTTTCAAAGTGTGGTAGGTATGTAACCCCCATCTGGCTACCCCACTCACATTATATATTAGGCTTTTAAAGTGCCCTAGAGCGATAAAATGCATATACAGGTCTCCCTCAACATTCGCGTTTTCCACTTTCGCGGGCTTCGAACATTTGCGAATTCTCAGCCGCCAAATCATATTTAAGTTTCCCGCCACCCACGCGTCCCTGCTACCCTCTCTATAACCCTCCGTCCGACCTCCTCAACCGTCAAACTGCATTAGATCACTTCTTTCATAAGAAAACCATAATGTACAAATGAACTGGTGTATGTACACCATTTACATACCTTGCAGTAGATAGGCAGAGTGGCTTATGCTTAATTGCTACACTCTTAATGCTACAACAACAACTACACTCTTAATGCTACAATTTGTCACTGAACTTAACTGCTTTATACTCCACAACTTGCGCCTGTGGTGGCATGCAGGAACACATTAAAATCACTAAGAGTGTTATTAGTCTTGAAGATGCCATATTAATGATAATAATAACACAATAAAGGAGGGTAGAAGGTTGGTAGACAGCAACCACTCAGGGAGGTACTACCGTCCTTCCAAGTGAGTGTGAAACAGAAACCTGTAACTGTTTTATATGATGGTAGGATTGCTGGTGTCATTTTCTGTCTCATAAACACACTGGACAACAGGTACACTGTATATCTTGATACTTCTACTTACACTTAGGTCACACTACACAGCATGTACATGCATATACAGTGGTCCCTCGGTTTTCGCCGAAAATTCGTTCCAGAATCCTGCTCAAGTGCCATTACCGAACGAATTTACTTCCTTAAGAAATAATGTCACGTAGGTTAGTCTATTTCAGACCCCCAAAAATACACTTGCAACAGCACTTAGGAAAATACACTTACATAAATGTTCGAGTTTGGAGATGCACGAAAACCGAGGGACCACTATACAGTGGTACCCTGGTTTACGATGGTTTCCAAACTCGCCCTTTTATGTAAGTTTATTTTTTTAAATGCTTTTGTAAGTGTATTTTTGGGGTCTAAAAGGACTATAGTCTATTTTACATTATTCCTTATAGGGATAAATTCGTTTGGTAATGGCACTTGAACAGCATTCTGGAAGGAAAAAAATATCATAAACCGGTGTACCACTGTATATATACAGTGGTACCTCGAGTTACGATATTTTTTCGTTCGAGAATGCTGTTGAAGTGCCATTACCAAACGAATTTATCCCCATAAGGAATAATGTAAAATAGAGTAGTCCTTTTACACCCCCAAAAATATACTTACAAAAGCATTTAAAAAAATAAACTTACATAAAAGGGCGATTTTGGGGACCATCGTAACTCGAGGTACCACTGTATATTCTTTCTTTTTTCAACAAACCAACCGTATCCCACCGAGGCAGGGTGGCCCAAAAAGAAAAAAGAAAGTTTCTCTTTTTAACTTTAGTAATGTATACAGGAGAAGGGGTTACTAGCCCCATGCTCCCAGCATTTTAGTCGCCTCTTACGACACGCATGGCTTACGGAGGAAGAATTCTGTTCCACTTCCCCATATATATACAGTGGTACCTCGGTTAACAATATTTTTTCGCTCCAGAATGCTGTTCAAGTGCCATTACCAAACGAATTTATCACCGTAAGAAATAATGTAAAATAGACTAGTCCTTTTAGACCCCCAAAAATACACTTACAAAAGCATTTAAAAAAATAAACTTACATAAAAGGGTGAGTTTGGGAACCATCGTAAACCGAGGTACCACTGTGTGTGTGTGTGTGTATATATATATATATATATATATATATATATATATATTATTATTTTTTATTAACACATCGGCCGATTCCCACCAAGGCAGGGTGGCCCAAAAGAAAAACTTTCATCATCATTCACTCCATCACTGTCTTGCCAGAAGGGTGCTTTACACTACAGTTATAAAACTGCAACATTAACACCCCTCCTTCAGAGTGCCGGCACTGTACTTCCCATCTCCAGAACTCAAGTCCGGCCTGCCGGTTTCCCTGAATCCCTTCATAAATGTTACTTTGCTCACACTCCAACAGCACGTCAAGTATTAAAAACCATATGCCTCCATTCACTCCTATCAAATACGCTCACACATGCTTGCTGGAAGTCCAAGCCCCTCGCACACAAAACTTCCTTTACCCCCTCCCTCCAACCTTTCCTAGGCCGACCCCTACCCCGCCTTCCCTCCACTACAGATTTATACACTCTCGAAGTCACTCTGTCTCGTTCCATTCTCTCTACATGTCCAAACCACCTCAACAACCCCTCCTCAGTCTCTGGACAATCGTTTTGGTAATCCCGCACCTCCTCCTAATTTCCAAACTCCGAATTCTCTGCATTATATTCACACCACACATTGACCTCAGACATGACATCTCCACTGCCTCCAGCCTTCTCCTCGTTGCAACATTCATCACCCATGCTTCACACCCATATAAGAGCGTTGGTATAACTATACTCTCATACATTCCCTCTTTACTTCCATAGACAAGGTTCTTTGTCTCCACAGACTCCGAAGTGCTCCACTCACCCTTTTCCCCTCATCAATTCTATGATTCACCTCATCCTTCATAGACCCATCCCCGACATGTCCACTCCCAAATATCTGAATACATTCACCTCCTCCATACTCTCTCCTCCAATCTGATATCCAATCTTTCGTCACCTATTCTTTTTGTTATCCTCATCACCTTACTCTTTCCTATATTCACTTTCAATTTTCTTCTTTTACACACCCTACCAAATTCATCCACCAACCTCTGCAGCTTCTCTTCAGAATCTCCCAAAAGCACAGTGTCATCAGCAAAAAGCAACTGTGACAACTCCCCCTTTGTATTTGCTTCTTTATCTTTTAGCCCAACACCTCTTGCCAAGACCCTCGCATTCACTTCTCTTACAACCCCATCTATAAATATATTGAACAACCACGGTGACATCACACATCCTTGTCTAAGGCCCACTTTTACTGGAAATAGTCCCCTTCCCTCCTACACACTCTAACCTGAGCCTCACTATCCTCATAAAAACTCTTCACTGCTTTCAGTAACCTTCCTCCTATTCCATACACCTGCAACATCTGCCACATTGCCCCCTATCTACCCTATCATACGCCTTTTCCAAATCCATAAATGCCACAAAAACATCTTTACCCTTATCCAAATACTGTTCACCTATATGTTTCACTGTAAACACTTGGTCTACACACCCCTACCTTTCCTAAAGCCCCTTGTTCATCTGCTATCCTGCTTTCTGTTTTACTCTTAATTCTTTCAATAATAACTCTACCATACACTTTACCAGGTACACTCAACAGACTTATTCCCCTATAATTTTTGCACTCTCTTTTGTCCCCTTTGCCTTTATACAAAGGAACAATACACGCTCTCTGCCAATCCTAGGTACCTTACCCTCTTCCATACATTTATTAAATAATAGCACCAACCACTCCAAAATTATATCCCCACCTGCTTTTAACATTTCTATCTTTATCCCATCAATCCCAGCTGCCTTACCCCCTTTCATTCTACCCACTGCCTCACGAACTTCCCTACACCCACAACTGGCTCTTCCACACTCCTACAAGATGTTATTCCTCCTTGCCCTACACACGAAATCACAGCTTCCCTGTCTTCATCAACATTTAACAAATCCTCAAAATATTCTCTCCATCTTCCCGATACCTCTAACTCTCCATTTAATAACTCTCCTCTCCTATTTTTAACTGTCAAATCCATTTGTTCTCTAGGCTTCCTCAACTTATTAATCTCATTCCAAAACTTTTTCTTATTTTCAACAAAATTTGCTGATAACATCTCACCCACTCTCTCATCTGCTCTCTTTTTACATTGCTTCACCACTCTTTTAACCTCTCTTTTTCTCTCCATATACTCTTCCCTCCTTGCATCACTTCTACTTTGTAAAAACCTCTCATATACTATATTATATATATATATATATATATATATATATATATATATATTATATATATTATATATATATTTATATTATATTATATATATATTTATATTATATTATATATATATTTATATTATATTATATATATATTTATATTATATTATATATATATTTATATTATATTATATATATATGTATTTATATTATATTATATATATATTTATATTATATATATATTTATATTATATTATATATATATTTATATTATATTATATATATATTTATATTATATTATATATATATTTATAATATATTATATATATATTTATATTATATTATATATATATTTATATTATATTATATATATATTTATATTATATTATATATATATTTATATTATATTATATATATATTTATATTATATTATATATATATTTATATTATATTATATATATATATTTATATTATATTATATATTTATATTATATTATATATATATTTATATTATATTATATATATATTTATATTATATTATATATATATTTATATTATATTATATATATATTTATATTATATTATATATATATTTATATTATATTATATATATATTTATATTATATTATATATATATTTATATTATATTATATATATATTTATATTATATTATATATATATTTATATTATATTATATATATATTTATATTATATTATATATATATTTATATTATATTATATATATATTTATACTATATTATATATATATATTTATACTATATTATATATATATATTTATACTATATTATATATATATTTATACTATATTATATATATATTTATATTATATTATATATATATATATATATTTATATTATATATATATATATACAGTGGTACCCCGGTTTACGATGGTCCCCAAACTCACCCTTTTATGTAAGTTTATTTTTTTAAATGCTTTTGTAAGTGTAATTTTGGGGGTCTAAAAGGACTAGTCTATTTTACAACATTTCTTAAGGAGATAAATTCGTTTGGTAATGGCACTTGAACAGCATTCTGGAATGAAAAAATATCGTAAACCGGGGTACCACTGTATTTATATTATATATATTTTTTTTTTTTTTTTTATTAACACATCGGCCGATTCCCACCAAGGCAGGGTGGCCCGAATATATATTTATACTATATTATATATATATTTATACTATATTATATATATATTTATATTATATTATATATATATTTATATTATATTATATATATATATATATATTTATATTATATATATATATATATATATATATATTTATATTATATTATATATATATTTATATTGGGTTGTCTGAATGTGCGTGGATGTAGTGCGGATGATAAGAAAGAGATGATTGCCGATGTTATGAATGAAAAGAAGTTGGATGTCCTGGCCCTAAGCGAAACAAAGCTGAAGGGGTAGGCGAGTTTCAGCGGGGAGAAATAAATGGGATTAAGTCAGGAGTATCTGAGAGAGTTAGAGCTAAGGAAGGGGTAGCAATAATGTTGAAGGATCAGTTATGGAAGGAAAAGAGGGAATATAAATGTGTAAATTCAAGGATTATGTGGATTAAAATAAGGGTCGGATGCGAAAAGTGGGTCATAATAAGCGTGTATGCACCTGGAGAAGAGAGGAGTGTAGAGGAGAGAGAGATTTTGGGAGATGTTAGCGAATGTATAGGAACTTTTGAACCAAATGAGAGAGTAATTGTGGTAGGGGACCTAAATGCTAAAGTGGGAGAAACATGCAGAGAGGGTGTAGTAGGTAAGTTTGGGGTGCCAGGTGTAAATGATAATGGGAGCCCTTTGATTGAACTTTGTATAGAAAGGGGTTTAGTTATAGGTAATACATATTTTAAGAAAAAGAGGATAAATAAGTATACAAGATATGATGTAGGGCGTAATGACAGTAGTTTGTTGGACTATGTATTGATAGATAAAAGACTGTTGAGTAGACTTCAGGATGTACATGTTTATAGAGGGCTACAGATATATCAGATCACTTTTTAGTTATAGCTACAGTGGGAGTAAAAGGTAGATGGGATACAAGGAAAATAGAATCAGTAAGTAAAGAGAGGTGAAGGTTTATAAACTAAAAAGGAGGCAGTTAGGGTAAGATATAAACAACTATTGGAGGATAGATGGGCTAGTGAGAGTGTAGGCAATGGGGTCGAAAATGTATGGGGTAGATTTAAAAATGTAGTGTTAGAGTGTTCAGCAGAAGTTTGTGGTTACAGGCGAGTGGGTGCGGGAGGGAAGAGGAGCGATTGGTGGAATGATGATGTAAAGAGAGTAGTAAGGGAGAAAAAGTTAGCATATGAGAGGTTTTTACAAAGTAGAAGTGATGCAAGGAGGGAAGAGTATATGGAGAGAAAAGAGAGGTTAAAAGAGTGGTGAAGCAATGTAAAAAGAGAGCAGATGAGAGAGTGGGTGAGATGTTATCAGCAAATTTTGTTGAAAATAAGAAAAAGTTTTGGAATGAGATTAATAAGTTGAGGAAGCCTAGAGAACAAATGGATTTGACAGTTAAAAATAGGAGAGGAGAGTTATTAAATGGAGAGTTAGAGGTATCGGGAAGATGGAGAGAATATTTTGAGGATTTGTTAAATGTTGATGAAGACAGGGAAGCTGTGATTTCGTGTGTAGGGCAAGGAGGAATAACATCTTGTAGGAGTGTGGAAGAGCCAGTTGTGGGTGTAGGGAAGTTCGTGAGGCAGTGGGTAGAATGAAAGGGGTAAGGCAGCTGGGATTGATGGGATAAAGATAGAAATGTTAAAAGCAGGTGGGGATATAATTTTGGAGTGGTTGGTGCTATTATTTAATAAATGTATGGAAGAGGGTAAGGTACCTAGGGATTGGCAGAGAGCGTGTATTGTTCCTTTGTATAAAGGCAAAGGGGACAAAAGAGAGTGCAAAAATTATAGGGGAATAAGTCTGTTGAGTGTACCTGGTAAAGTGTATGGTAGAGTTATTATTGAAAGAATTAAGAGTAAAACAGAAAGCAGGATAGCAGATGAACAAGGGGCTTTAGGAAAGGTAGGGGTGTGTAGACCAAGTGTTTACAGTGAAACATATAGGTGAACAGTATTTGGATAAGGGTAAAGATGTTTTTGTGGCATTTATGGATTTGGAAAAGGCGTATGATAGGGTGGATAGGGGGGCAATGTGGCAGATGTTGCAGGTGTATGGAATAGGAGGAAGGTTACTGAAGGCAGTGAAGAGTTTTTATGAGGATAGTGAGGCTCAGGTTAGAGTGTGTAGGAGGGAAGGGGACTATTTCCCAGTAAAAGTGGGCCTTAGACAAGGATGTGTGATGTCACCGTGGTTGTTCAATATATTTATAGATGGGGTTGTAAGAGAAGTGAATGCGAGGGTCTTGGCAAGAGGTGTTGGGCTAAAAGATAAAGCAAATACAAAGTGGGAGTTGTCACAGTTGCTTTTGCTGATGACACTGTGCTTTTGGGAGATTCTGAAGAGAAGCTGCAGAGGTTGGTGGATGAATTTGGTAGGGTGTGTAAAGAAGAAAATTGAAAGTGAATATAGGAAAGAGTAAGGTGATGAGGATAACAAAAAGAATAGGTGACGAAAGATTGGATATCAGATTGGAGGGAGAGAGTATGGAGGAGGTGAATGTATTCAGATATTTGGGAGTGGACATGTCGGCGGATGGGTCTATGAAGGATGAGGTGAATCATAGAATTGATGAGGGAAAAGGGTGAGTGGAGCACTTCGGAGTCTGTGGAGACAAGAACCTTGTCCATGGAAGTAAAGAGGGAATGTATGAAAGTATAGTTATACCAACGCTCTTATATGGGTGTGAAGCATGGGTGATGAATGTTGCAACGAGGAGAAGGCTGGAGGCAGTGGAGATGTCATGTCTGAGGTCAATGTGTGGTGTGAATATAATGCAGAGAATTCGGAGTTTGGAAATTAGGAGGAGGTGCGGGATTACCAAAACGATTGTCCAGAGAGCTGAGGAGGGGTTGTTGAGGTGGTTTGGACATGTAGAGAGAATGGAACGAGACAGAGTGACTTCGAGTGTATGGATCTGTAGTGGAGGGAAGGCGGGGTAGGGGTCGGCCTAGGAAAGGTTGGAGGGAGGGGTAAAGGAAGTTTTGTGTGCGAGGGCTTGGATTTCCAGCAAGCATGTGTGAGCGTATTTGATAGGAGTGAATGGAGGCATATGGTTTTTAATACTTGACGTGCTGTTGGAGTGTGAGCAAAGTAACATTTATGAAGGGATTCAGGGAAACCGGCAGGCCGGACTTGAGTTCTGGAGATGGGAAGTACAGTGCCGGCACTCTGAAGGAGGGGTGTAAATGTTGCAGTTTTATAACTGTAGTGTAAAGCACCCTTCTGGCAAGACAGTGATAGAGTGAATGATGATGAAAGTTTTCCTTTTTCGGGCCACCCTGCCTTGGTGGGAATCGGCCGATGTGTTAATAAAAAAAAATAAAAAAAATTATATTATATATATATATATTTATATTACAGTCATCCCTCGGATTTTTATTTTAATCTGTTCCAGATGGATCGGCTAAAACCAAAATCGGCAAAAACCAAAACTATTTTCCCCATAAGAAATAATGGAAATTCAATTAATCCGTTCCAGAAACCCAGAAGTTTGGAAAAAAAAAATTTGGGGCGGCCTTAAAGATAGATTTACATGCACAAATGAATGAAATGAATGTGGCACTTACCCTTACTGAAGACTGATGTTGTTGGATGGAAGAGAGATAGGAGGGAGAGGGTAGAAACCTAATTTTTGGAAGGGAATCCCCTCCATAAGGACTCTAGGTACCAAGTCCTCATCTGGGGTCACTTCCCTTCTTTGTCTTTTAATCCCACTAGGACCAGCTTGTGATTCACTGCACACCTGTGGCACTAAATATCTCTCCAGAAAGCTCTGTATCTGGTGGCTCTTTAAAATGTCCCTAAAATGGGACATGGAATTGTCATTGTAAAAGTAGCCAGCACGGATTGCAACATCTTTGTCAGGGTGATGTTCCTCCACAAATGATTGCACCCTACTCCACATTGCACAAATCTCCTTAATCTCTGAAGAAGGCACCTTACATCTTTCTTCCTCCACTGAAGCAATTTCCTCAGATCTGTTTTGTTGTTGTTGCAGCTCAAGCTCTTGCAGCTCTTCAGTGGTTAGATCTTCATTGTGGTCCTCCACCAACTCTTCCACATCCTCTCCATTAACATCCAACCCCATAGAAGTCCCCAATTCCACAATACTTTCCACAACTTCCATAGGCTCATCAGGGTTAGCTTCAAACCCTTCAAAATCCCTCTCTGGGCCACAACTTTCTCCGAGCAGAGTTCATCGTCCTGGAAGTCACTCCCTGCCAAGCTTTATCTATAAGGCCTATGCAATGGAAGATATCGAAGTGAGCCTTCCAGAACTCTTTTAGGGTCAATCTAGTGTCTGAGGTTACATCAAAGCACCTTTGAAACATTGCTTTGGTGTACAGTTTTTTAAAGTTTGCAATGACCTGCTGGTCCATGAGCTGGAGGAGAGGAGTGGTGTTAGGAGGCAAGAACTTCACTTTTACAAATCTGAATTCCTTAGGCATTTTGTCTTCCAAGTCTTGAGGATGACCAGGAGCATTGTCCATTACCAGGAGGCACTTAAGTGGCAATTTATTCTCAATAGATATTTCTTCACACTGGGGCCAAACACTTGATTAAACCATTCCAGGAAAATTTCCCTAGTGACCCATGCCTTAGCATTAGACTTCCAAAACACACACAATTTACCTTTGTCAACACTGTATTTGTTGAACACTCTGGGATTTTCAGAGTGATACACGAGTAAAGGCTTCACTTTTAAATCCCCACTAGCGTTCCCACATAACATAAGAGTTAGCCTGTCTTTCATAGGCTTGTGTCCTGACATTGCCTTTTCCTCCTGCGTGATGTAGGTCCTCCTTGGCATTTTCTTCCAAAAGAGGCCTGTTTCGTCACAATTAAACACTTGTTGGGGTTTAAATTCTTCTGCCTCTACATATTCTTTAAACTCACGCACAAATTTTTCAGCCCCATCTTTATCTGAACTGGCACCCTCACCATGCCTTACAACACTGTGTATGCCACTTCGCTTCTTGAAGTTTTCGAACCAGCCTTTGCTGGCCTTAAATTCATAAACCTCAACACTGGTTCCAGGCATTTTCTTTACAAGATCGGCATGCAACAGCCTTGCTTTTTCACATATGATGGATTGCACAACACTATCACCGCTAGCAGTTTTGGTTTATCCACACCAATAACAATTTCTCCATATTTTCCATTGTTTGTGATCTCTGTTTCGTTATCGTATTCACCCTTTCGCAACATTAGCTTCCGTGATTTCCTTTCTCTTTGCCACAATGGAACTGATGGTTGATGGGTTTTTCTTGTATATCCTGGCGAGCTCGGCAATACGTACACCACTATCATATTTTTCTATTATTTCTTTCTTCATTTCTACAGTGTTCCTCACTTTCTTTACCAAAGAACTGGCACTAGGAGCTTTCTTTGGGCCCATAGTAGCTTATTTAGTAGTCACACACAATAATCAAGGGCCAAAAACAATGAATTGTTAATAAATGTTTTGTATAAACTCCTGGGGTGATGTTCACTCAAGCATAAACAATGCTAGACTGCGTGACAATGTGCGTGGGAGGTGCGTGGGTGGCGGGCCTACGGCCTTTGTATGTGCGCGGCACTGGTGGACAGGTCCCATACGGTCGGCGAAAACTAAAACAATCGGAGAAAACTAAGACAAATTTTCCCTGAAAAAAGTCGGCGAAAACCAAAATCGGCGAAAACTGGGACAAGCGAAAACCAAGGGATGACTGTATATTATATATACAGTGGTACCCCGACTTACGATATTTTTTCATTCCAGAATGCTGTTCAAGTGCCATTACCAAACAAATTTATCTCCATAAGAAATGATGTAAAATAGACTAGTCCTTTTAGACCCCCAAAATTACACTTACAAAAGCATTTAAAAAAATCAACTTACATAAAAGGGTGTGTTTGGGGACCATCGTAAGTCGGGGTACCACTGTATATATTTATATTATATTATATATATACAGTCATCCCTCGGTTTTCGGTTTTAATCCGTTCCAGATGGATCGGCTAAAACCAAAATCGGCGAAAACCAAAACTATTTTCCCCATAAGAAATAATGGAAATTCAATTAATCCGTTTCAGAAACCCAGAAGTTTGGAAAAAAAAAATTTGGGGGCCTTAAAGATAGATTTACATGCACAAATGAATGAACTGAATGTGGCACTTACCTTTATTGAAGACTGATGTTGCTGGATGGGAGAGAGGGAAGATGGGAGAGGGAAGAGACCCTAATTTTTGGAAGGGGAATCCCCCTCCATAAGGACTCTAGGTACCAAGTCCTTATCCAGGGTCACTTCCCTGCATGCCTGCTACACTCCCTCCCTGCCTGCTACACTCCCTCCCTGCCTGCTACACTCCCTCCCTGCCAGCTACACTCCCTCCCTGCCAGCTACACTCCCTGCATACATGCTACACTCCCTACATACATGCTACACTCCTGCATACCTGCTACACTCCCTGCATACCTGTTACACTCTCTGCATACATGCTACACTCCCTGCATACATGCTACACTCCCTGCATACATGCTACACTCCCTGCATACATGCTACACTCCCTGCATACATGCTACACTCCCTGCATACATGCTACACTCCCTGCATACATGCTACACTCCCTGCATACATGCTACACTCCCTGCATACCTGTTACACTCCCTGCATACATGCTACACTCCCTGCATACCTGTTACACTCCTGCATACATGCTACACTCCCTGCATACCTGTTACACTCCTGCATACCTGCTACACTCCCTGCATACATGCTACACTCCCTGCATACATGTTACACTCCCTGCATACAT
>WNWK01004846.1:113754-131256 GCA_009830355.1 Cherax destructor
TCCCCTTCCATAAGGAATTTAGGTACCAAGTCCTTATCCGGGGTCACTTCCCTGCATGCCTGCTACACTCCCTTCCTCCCTGCTACACTCCCTCCTTGCCTTCTACACTCCCTGCTTTCCTGCTACACTCCCTGCTTTTCTGCTACACTCCCTGCATACCTGCTTCACTCCTTGCATACCTGCTACACTCCCTGCATACCTGCTACACTCCCTGCATATCTGCTACACTCCCTGCATATCTGCTACACTCCCTGCATGCCTGCTACACTCCCTGCATGCCTGCTACACTCCCTGCATACCTGCTACACTCCCTGCATACCTGCTACACTCCCTGCATACTGTACCTGCTACACTCCCTGCATAGCTGCTACACTCCCTGCATGCATGCTACACTCCCTGCATGCCTGCTACACTCCCTGCATACCTGCTACACTCCCTGCATACCTGCTACACTTCCTGCATGCATGCTGCACTCCCTGCATCCTTGCTACACTCCCTGCATCCCTGCTACACTACCTGCATCCCTGTTACATTCCCTGCATGCCTGCACATTCCCTGCATCCCTGCTACACTCCCTGCATCCCTGCTACACTCCCTGCATCCCTGCTACACTCCTGCATCCCTGCTACACTCCCTGCATCCCTGCTACACTCCCTGCATCCCTGCTACACTCCTGCCGTATTTCTGAGCCTCTTTACGACAGGGCTAGCACTAGGAGCTTTCTTTGGACCCTTGGTGGCTTATTTAGCAGTTGCAGGCACTAAAAACAGTGGAAAAATGACAAAATGTATGGTATGAATGCATGGGTGGCACTCACTCGCTGGTAAACAATGGCACACTGACTCTGGATGGAGCGTTGTGCCGTCCCAGGGCACATGTACGTGTCCAAGACGAATAGTGTTTTCCGAGCGGATCATCGTTTACCGAACCATTATTTTTACGGAAAAATGTATCGTTTTCCGAATTTCTCGTAATCCAATGCCATCGTAATCTGGGGGTCCACTGTATATATAAATTTATAAATCCACTAGTGTTCATACTCCTTACTGGTATATATTAATTTATGTAGTCACTAGTAGTGTTAGTATTCTTGTCCACTATTTGATATTAATATATTTACAGGTCTCCCTCAACATTCGCGTTTTCCACTTTTGCGGGCTTCACACATTCGCGAATTCCCTGCCGCCAAATTCCCACCCACCAAATCATATTAAAGTTTCCCGCCACCCGACCGACCCTACTACCTTCCTTCCGACCCGGCAGCCAGCCCGCCCACCACTCACTGAGTGCTTTCTTCGTTCATTATTTGTTATTAGACTACAGTATAACATGTATGTAGTACTATATAGTACAATATTTTACTATGTTTTCAGGCATTTTATGATTGTTCATGGTTCAATAGGTTAAGGAAGCAGTAAGTAATGAATGTACAAAATAAAGGTTATCTATATATTACATTTATTCATTGATATCAGAAACATGATAAATACCCTAGAACTGTAATAAAAATGCTGAAATGAATAATATATGCCATATTATATGAGTGGGGTAAGAGAAGCAAGCAGGCAAGCCACCACTCAGAGATGTTTACATCAGGGTAAACATGCCTAAATCACTCTTGTTATAAGAACAAATGCAAAAATAGCATATATTATTTTTAGAATAATAATAATTTATAATAATTGATCTGGAGCACTTTAAATGTCATCAGTATTTGGTAGCTGACATTTATAGCTACATGTCACTACAAATACTGATGACATTTAACCCTTAAACTGTCCACACGTAGATATACGTTCACGTGCGTAGCTGACCGAATATTTTGAGAAAAATAAATTGTTCTTTTTCTTTAAAATGAAGAGTGCATTTTGTTTGTCATTCCCACATGTTGTAATACTGCACACCATGAGTGCACAGACCCGTTCTGTAATCTCTAGGCAACTCAGGCTTACCGTGGCAAGGTTAAAAGCATTTGAAAAAACGTAGATCTACGTTCGGGCAGTACGCACGCGAACGTATATCTACGTGTGGACAGTTTAAGGGTTAACCCTTAAACTGTCCACACCGAATATACGATCACGCGCGTAGCTGACCGAATGTACATCTACATTTTATTTTACATTCATTCAAATTTAGTGCGATAGGCCTGAGTCACCTAGACATGAGAGAATGGGTTTGCGCCCTCAGTGTGAGCAGTATTAAAAAAATCGGGGACCACTTAGTACCTTGTGGGAGCACCAGTTCGACTGAGTGCCAGGTAGAGCAAATAGTGGCAAACACCAGGGATTCAATGATGTTATGTCACATTAACACTCCCTTTATAAGAGGAAAGTAAAAATAGGTTAGATAAATACATGAGTGGGTGAGTTGGACCTGACAAGCTTGTGCTACTATGTCTGATGCCATGCTCCTTCCTTCAGTTTATGTGACCTGACTAGGTGGGTCATTGGTCTAAGTTGGGGGGTGACATGGACCTGCGTTGCATGGGCCAGTAGGCTTGCTGCAGTGTTCCTTCTTTCTTATGTTCTTATGTATTCGGCAGGCTGGCTGGCTTTGGCTGTCTCTCTATCTGTCTATAACTCTATCTGTCTATATCTCTATCTGTCTATATCTCTATCTGTCCATATTTTTGTCTGTCTATATCTTTGTCTGTCTATATCTTTATCTGTCTATATCTTTGTCTGTCTATATATCTATATCTATATGTCCTATATCTCTGTCTCTCTCTCACATGTACACTATAAGTACAGTTATTATACATAGTGTAAATTACCTAGGATAACCCAAAATTCCAGGCAAAGTGCTATACAATGCTTGTAGATATAATACATAATAAGCATAGAAACCCCTGGCAAGTAATCGCACCGTCACTTCTGCATCTGTATCATACCTGTTGGCTTACGAGACGCACTCTGAGACTGAGACAAGCAGACGGAAAGACATACACAGGCAGACAGACATAAGGAGAGCTAGACAAACTGACAGATAGATAGACAGACAGACAGATACAGACAGACAGACAGACAGATAGACAGACAGACAGACAGACAGATATTGAAAAAAGGGAGGGTTCCCTCCAGCGCTGCTGAATTTATCAAATCTCACTGGGCTGTCAAGAGTTATCGACACTTGTCAACACACCATTCTTCAAGGAGTTTCATATACTCCAGGCACACAGGCAGACAGAAAGACAGATAAGCAGGCTAGACAGATAGATACAGACAGACAGATAGATAGACAGACAGATAGATAGACAGACAGATAGATAGACAGACAGATAGATAGACAGATAGACAGAGTGAAAAAGCAAGGGTTCCCTGCACACATTCATTCATCAATGTCACTGCCTTATCAGTAGTTATCTGGCAATTGTCATAACACCATTCTTCAAGGAGTTTCATATATACTCCCGGATGTCTAAAACATTGCTGGGACCTATAAATACGTATATATTTATAGACAATAGTAAATGACCAAGGCAGGTGAAACTGTTCACCTGTTGGTGTGATTGTGATATTTGAGTACTATTTCAGTACATAATATTAGTGTTAGAACAAAGATTGGCTATGAAATCACAAGAACTATTGTAAATTGTAATTATCAGAACATAAAAAATTTTATAAATTAAAAAAAAAAAAGAAAAAAAAATGTTTTTTTTTTTTTTTTCAAAATATTCAGTCAGCTACGCGAGTGAACGTATATCTTGTGGACAGTTTGGGTTAAAGTGCTCCAGATCAATTATTATAAATTATTATTATTCTAAAAACAATAAATGCTATTTTTGCATTTGTTCTTGTGACAAGAGTGATTTAGGCATGTTTACCCTGATGTAAACATCTCTTATGGTGGCGGTCTGCCTGCTCTCTTACCCCACTCATATAATATGGCATATATTATTCAATTTCAGAATCTTTATTACAGTTCTAGGGTATTTATCATGTTTCTGATATCAATTTGGAATAAATGTAATAGATAACCTTTATTACTAATATTAGTGTAATTACACAACATTTTATTAGCGCTAAGGGTAACATCCACCACCCATGACGACTCACCAGACACTGCTCGCCTCTCCCTCCCTCCAATAGCTCCTCCCACTTCGTAACGATGTTAGATGGTGAATTTAATGTATTTTTCTGTAAGCTTAACTCGTTGTATGTTTATTTTACTTTTTTATTGTTTTCTGTAATATATGAGTTATGCAAATTAAAATAAAGTTATGAAGTTGGAGTTTCATTTTTTTTTTCTAATGTATACATATTTAATTCAACATTTGGCATCATTACAAAGTGGGTGGAGCTACAGCAGAGGAAGAAGAAGCAGTGTGTCAGTAACTCGTGATTCCCCATGACACTTCACAACACAATAAAATATGTATTGTATAATTATACTATTACAGGCCTCCCTCCACAGCCAGCTCATGTCAAAATAACATGTATATAGTACATTATTTTACGATGTTTATATGTGTTTTATGATTGTTCATGGTTTAATAGGTTAAGGAAGCAGTGTTGTATTATATTTCCCTACAATATATTGTATACAATATAAGTATACAAGATATGATGTAGGGCGTAATGACAGTAGTTTGTTGGACTATGTATTGGTAGATAAAAGACTGTTGAGTAGACTTCAGGATGTACATGTTTATAGAGGGGCTACAGATATATCAGATCACTTTTTAGTTATAGCTACAGTGGGAGTAAAAGGTAGATGGGATACAAGGAAAATAGAATCAGTAAGTAAAGAGAGGTGAAGGTTTATAAACTAAAAAAGGAGGCAGTTAGGGTAAGATATAAACAACTATTGGAGGATAGATGGGCTAGTGAGAGTGTAGGCAATGGGGTCGAAAATGTGTAGGGTAGATTTAAAAATGTAGTGTTAGAGTGTTCAGCAGAAGTTTGTGGTTACAGGCGAGTGGGTGCGGGAGGGAAGAGGAGCGATTGGTGGAATGATGATGTAAAGAGAGTAGTAAGGGAGAAAAAGTTAGCATATGAGAGGTTTTACAAAGTAGAAGTGATGCAAGGAGGGAAGAGTATATGGAGAGAAAAAGAGAGGTTAAAAGAGTGGTGAAGCAATGTAAAAGAGAGCAGATGAGAGAGTGGGTGAGATGTTATCAGCAAATTTTGTTGAAAATAAGAAAAAGTTTTGGAATGAGATTAATAAGTTGAGGAAGCCTAGAGAACAAATGGATTTGACAGTTAAAAATAGGAGAGGAGAGTTATTAAATGGAGAGTTAGAGGTATCGGGAAGATGGAGAGAATATTTTGAGGATTTGTTAAATGTTGATGAAGACAGGGAAGCTGTGATTTCGTGTGTAGGGCAGGAGGAATAACATCTTGTAGGAGTGTGGAAGAGCCAGTTGTGGGTGTAGGGGAAGTTCGTGAGGCAGTGGGTAGAATGAAAGGGGGTAAGGCAGCTGGGATTGATGGGATAAAGATAGAAATGTTAAAAGCAGGTGGGGATATAATTTTGGAGTGGTTGGTGCTATTATTTAATAAATGTATGGAAGAGGGTAAGGTACCTAGGGATTGGCAGAGAGCGTGTATTGTTCCTTTGTATAAAGGCAAAGGGGACAAAAGAGAGTGCAAAAATTATAGGGGAATAAGTCTGTTGAGTGTACCTGGTAAAGTGTATGGTAGAGTTATTATTGAAAGAATTAAGAGTAAAACAGAAAGCAGGATAGCAGATGAACAAGGGGGCTTTAGGAAAGGTAGGGGTGTGTAGACCAAGTGTTTACAGTGAAACATATAGGTGAACAGTATTTGGATAAGGGTAAAGATGTTTTTGTGGCATTTATGGATTTGGAAAAGGCGTATGATAGGGTAGATAGGGGGCAATGTGGCAGATGTTGCAGGTGTATGGAATAGGAGGAAGGTTACTGAAAGCAGTGAAGACTTTTTATGAGGATAGTGAGGCTCAGGTTAGAGTGTGTAGGAGGGAAGGGGACTATTTCCCAGTAAAAGTGGGCCTTAGACAAGGATGTGTGATGTCACCGTGGTTGTTCAATATATTTATAGATGGGGTTGTAAGAGAAGTGAATGCGAGGGTCTTGGCAAGAGGTGTTGGGCTAAAAGATAAAGAAGCAAATACAAAGTGGAGTTGTCACAGTTGCTTTTTGCTGATGACACTGTGCTTTTGGGAGATTCTGAAGAGAAGCTGCAGAGGTTGGTGGATGAATTTGGTAGGGTGTGTAAAAGAAGAAAATTGAAAGTGAATATAGGAAAGAGTAAGGTGATGAGGATAACAAAAAGAATAGGTGACGAAAGATTGGATATCAGATTGGAGGGAGAGAGTATGGAGGAGGTGAATGTATTCAGATATTTGGGAGTGGACATGTCGGCGGATGGGTCTATGAAGGATGAGGTGAATCATAGAATTGATGAGGGAAAAGGGTGAGTGGAGCACTTCGGAGTCTGTGGAGACAAAGAACCTTGTCCATGGAAGTAAAGAGGGAATGTATGAGAGTATAGTTATACCAACGCTCTTATATGGGTGTGAAGCATGGGTGATGAATGTTGCAACGAGGAGAAGGCTGGAGGCAGTGGAGATGTCATGTCTGAGGTCAATGTGTGGTGTGAATATAATGCAGAGAATTCGGAGTTTGGAAATTAGGAGGAGGTGCGGGATTACCAAACGATTGTCCAGAGAGCTGAGGAGGGGTTGTTGAGGTGGTTTGGACATGTAGAGAGAATGGAACGAGACAGAGTGACTTCGAGAGTGTATAAATCTGTAGTGGAGGGAAGGCGGGGTAGGGGTCGGCCTAGGAAAGGTTGGAGGGAGGGGTAAAGGAAGTTTTGTGTGCGAGGGCTTGGACTTCCAGCAAGCATGTGTGAGCGTATTTGATAGGAGTGAATGGAGGCATATGGTTTTTAATACTTGACGTGCTGTTGGAGTGTGAGCAAAGTAACATTTATGAAGGGATTCAGGGAAACCGGCAGGCCGGACTTGAGTTCTGGAGATGGGAAGTACAGTGCCGGCACTCTGAAGGAGGGGTGTTAATGTTGCAGTTTTATAACTGTAGTGTAAAGCACCCTTCTGGCAAGACAGTGATGGAGTGAATGATGATGAAAGTTTTTCTTTTTCGGGCCATCCTGCCTTGGTGGGAATCGGCCGATGTGTTAATAAAAAAAAAAAAAAAAAATATTGGGGCACCAAACATTTGCAATTTTTCAACATTCGCGAGGCTCTTGATCCCCTAACCCTCGCGAATGTTGAGGGAGACCTGTACAGTCAACCCTCCGTTTTCACGTATCTCCATTATCGGTGATTTCAGTTTTCGGGCACTTTTTTTGTGGAAATATTACCTCCGTTTTCGTTCATGGTACGGAACCTGTCCAGTGCCCAGCGCACATACAAAGCCTGCAAGCCCACCTCCCACGCACATTCACAGGCAGTGTAGCATTGTTTATGGTTGAGTGAACATCATCCCACGAGTTCATACAAAACATTTCTTAACAATCAATTGTTTTTGGACCTTGATTATTGTGTGCGACTACTAAATAAGCTACCATGGACCCAAAGAAAGCTCCTAGTGCCAGTCCTTTGGTAAAGAAAGTGAGGAACACCGTAGAACTGAAGAAAGAAATAAAAGAAAAATATGATAGTGGCGTACATATTGCCGAGCTCCCCAGGATATACAATAAGGCCCCATCAACCATCGGTTCCATTGTGTCGAAGAGAAAAGAAATCACTGAAGCTAATGTTGCGAAAGGGGTGAATACGATAATGAAACAGAGATCACAAACATTTGAAAATATGGAGAAATTGTTGTTGGTGTGGATAAACGAAAAACAGCTAGCGGGTGATAGTGTTGTGCAGTCATTACTTTGTGAAAAAGCAAGGCAGTTGCATACCGATCTTGTCAAGAAAATGCCTGGAACCAGTGCTGATGTTGGTGAATTTAAGGCCAGCAAAGGCTGGTTCGAAAAATTCAAGAAGAGAAGTGGCATACACAGTGTTGTAAGGCATGGTGAGGGTGCCATTTCAGACAAACATGCGGCTGAAAAATTTGTGCGTGAATTTAAAGAACATGTAGAGGCTGAAAATTTCAAACCCGAACAAGTGTTTAATTGTGACAAAACAGGCCTATTTTGGAAGAAAATACCAAGGAGGACCTACGGCACGCAGGAGGAAAGGGCACTGCCAGGACACAAGCCTATAAAAGACAGGCTAATTCTTATGTTATGTGGTAATGCTAGTGGGGATTTCAAAGTGAAGCCTTTATTTTTGTATCACTCTGAAAATCCAAGTGTTCAAGAAATAGTGTTTCCAAGATTAAATTGTGTGTGATGTGGAAGGCTAACCCTAAGGCATGGGTCACGAGGGAAATTTTCCTGGAATGGTTTAATCAAGTGTTTTGCCCAAGTGTGAAGAACTACCTCCTGGAAAAGAAATTGGGACTCAAGTGCCTCATGGTACTGGACAATGCTCCTGCTCATTCTCGAGACTTGGAAGACCAATTGTCTAAGGAATTCAGTTTTGTAACAATGAAGTTCTTGCCTCCTAATACCACTCCTCTCATCCAGCCCATGGACCAGTAGGTCATTGCAAACTTCAAAAAACTGTACACCAAAGCAATGTTTCAAAGGTGCTTTGATGTGACCTCAGACACTGCATTGACCCTAAGAGAGTTCTGGAAGGATCACTTCAATATCTTCTATTGCATAGGCCTTATAGATAAAGCTTGGCAGGGAGTGACTTCCAGGACGATGGACTCTGGTATAGATGAATGGTTCAGAGAACCGACAAGTTATAAATTAGACACATATGCAACATTTGGGTATCTTTATTGAGGAAACGTTTCGCCACACAGTGGCTTCATCAGTCCAATACAAAGTAGAAAGGTGTAAGGAGAGTAGGAGTTTTGAGGTAATCAGTCCCTCGGCCTGGAGTCGATGTGTTCAGTCCATCAATCTTGTATAAATGACAGCATATGTCCGTAGAGGTGGCTTATATACTGTAGTTAGGTGAGGTGAAGCAGCAGGAGGCGGGGTCATAGTGGTACCATCCACTAGTCTAAGTAGATCTTCGTCCAAAGGTTGGACAAGTGTTGAAGAATTCGTTTGTATTAAGATCCCAAGATGTTGTTGTGTCAGACAGGGTATAGATGAATGGTTCAGAGAACCGACAAGTTATAAATGTTGCATATGTGTCTAATTTATAACTTGTCGGTTCTCTGAACCATTCATCATCCCTGTCTGCACAACAACATCTTGGGATCTTAATACAAACGAATTCTTCAACACTTGTCCAACCTTGGAGTTCACTAGACTAGTGGATGGACCCATGACCGTCCTGCTGCTCACCTCACCTAACTACAGTATAAGCCACCTCTGGACATATGCTGTCATTTATCAAGATTGATGGACTGAACACATCGACTCCAGGCCAGGACTGATTACCTCAAAACTCCTACTCCTTACACCTTCTACTGTATTGACTGATGGCCACTGTGTGGCAACTTTCTCAATAAGATCCCAAATGTTGCATATGTGTCTAATTTATAACGATGGACTCTGCTTGGAGAAAGTTGTGGCCAGATTCTGTCCCAGAGAGAGATTTTGAAGGGTCTGGGGCTGACCCTAAGGAGCCTATGGAAGTTGTGGAAAGTATTGTGGCATTGGGGAATTGCATGGGGTTGGATGTGAGTGGACAGAATGTGGAAGAGTTGGTGGAGGACCACAGTGAAGATCTAACCACTGAAGAGCTGCCAGAGCTTGAGCTGCAACACCATCAAACAAGAACTCAGGAAATTGCTTCAATGAAGGAGGAAGAGAATGTAAGGTGCCTCCTTCAAAGCTTAAGGGCATTTGTGCAATGTGGATTACGATGCATTCACTTGTGGAGGAACACCACCCTGACAAAGATGTTGCAATCCATCTAGGCAACATGTACAATGACAATCTCTTATCCCATTTTAGGGACTTTAAAGAGACGCCAGCAACAGAGCTCTCTGGACAGATATTTAGTGCCACAGGTGTGCAGTGACTCTCAGGCTGGTCCTAGTGGCAGTAAAAGACAAAGAAGGGAAGTGACCCCAGATGAGGACTTGGTACTTAGAGTCCTTATGGAGGGGTATTTCCCTTCCAAAAAATAGGGTCTCTTCCCTCTCCCCTCCTTCCTCTCTTCCATCCAGAAACATCAGTCTTCAATAAAGGTAAGTGTCACATTGAATGTTCATTCATTTGTGCATGTAAATCTATCTTTAAGGCCCCCAATTTTTTTTTTTAAACTTCTGGGTGTCTGGAACGGATTAATTGAATTTACATTATTTCTTATTGGGAAAATGGTTTCAGTTTTCGTCGATTTCAGTTTTAGTCGATCCCTCTGGAACGGATTAAACAAGAAAACAGAGGGTTGACTGTACTGTACATGTATTCACTATTAGTGCTCGAACTCCTGACCAGTACATGATATTAATTTTTATACTCACTAGTAGTGTTAGTACTCCTAACCACCATATAAAATATTAATTAGGGTATTTTTCTTTGCAGGATGGTTAGTTTTGATGTTGTACGTTACCTGTATGACTATGCATAACAAGAGCACCAAATATGGAGATTTCTCACTTGATCCAGGTCCTTTTAAAATATGGTAAAAGTCCTGGTGTAGATAGTATAGCACTAACCTTGCGTTGACTTCTATTTAATCTATGTGGTTCATTTGGAATGAATATGCATTGACTTCCACTGACACCTTTAATAAACAATTGCAAGACTTGCAGTATCTAATGTGGTATTCTCTCATGTGTTCGTGTCCCAAAATTTTCAAGAGAAAAATCTATACATGCTGAGTCTAATGATGTGTTAAGAAAAAGATGAGGCTGCAGCATATTTACTTAAAATATGTATTACAGTATGTTAAAAAAATTTAAACAGACTTCGTTTGTGAATCTTTGATTTTGTGTTTATTGAATGGCAATATTTTGAGAGTAAATGTATTCACTATTGAATGGCAATATTTTGAGATTTTAGGTTATAAGGAAGGTTGTATTTAACCCTTTCAGGGTTGCAACCCCTTCTCTCAAACTTGTTCTCAGGGTTGCAAAATTAAAAAAAAAAAATCTTATGAAATGGTAGAGTATTTTTTCCTGGAGTTTATCTGGAGAGAGTTCCGGGGGTCAACGCCCCCGCGGCCTAGTCTGTGAACAGGGCTCATGGTGAATCAGAGCCTGATCAACCAGGCTGTTACTGCTGGCAGCACGCACTCCGACGTACGAACCACAGCCCAGCTGGTCAGGCACTGACTTTAGGTGCCTGTCCAGTGCCTGCTTGAAGACAGCCAGGGGTCTATTGGTAATCTCCTTTATGTACGCTGGGAGGCAGTTGAACAGTCTTGGGCTCCTGACACTTATTGTGTTGTCTCAACGTGCTAGTGGCATCCCTGCTTTTCATTGGGGGGGATGTTGCATCGTCTGCCGAGTCTTTTGCTTTCGTAAGGAGTGACTCTCGTGTGCAAGTTTGGTACTAATCCCTCTAGGATTTTCCAAGATCTGTGCTTAAGTTCCCTGAATTAAGCCTGAATACCTTCTATTCCCCTCCCACAGGCGCTGTATAATCCTACGGGTTTAGCGCTTCCCCCTT
This sequence comes from Cherax destructor, assembly GCA_009830355.1. Lineage (NCBI taxonomy): Eukaryota > Metazoa > Arthropoda > Malacostraca > Decapoda > Parastacidae > Cherax > Cherax destructor. Next base: position 125,340 of record WNWK01004846.1, read on the forward strand.
GATTATAAGAATAAGAATAGGATTTTCCAAGTGTATATAATAATGTATCTCTCCCGCCTGCATTCTAGGGAGTACAGGTTTAGGAACTTCAAGTGTTCCCAGTAATTGAGGTGGTTTATTGCAGTTATGCATGCTGTGAAGGTTCTCTGCACATTTTCTAGTTCAGCAATTTCACCTGCCTTGAAAGGTGCAGTTAGTGTGCAGCAATATTCCAGTCTAGATAGAACAAGTGACCTGAAAAGTGTCATCATGGGCTTGGCATCCCTGGTTTTGAAGGTTCTCATTATCGATTGCTACAGTGTTATGGTTCTTGAAGGTGAGATCCTCTGACATGATCACTCCCAGGTCTTTGACATTAGTTTTTCGCTCTATTGTGTGGTTGGAATTTGTTTTATACTCTGATGAAATTTTAATTTCCTCAAGTTTTCCATATCGGAGTAATTGAAATTTCTCATCATTGAACTTCATATTGTTTTCTGCAGCCCATTTAAAGATTTGGTTGATGTCTGCTTGGAGTCTTGCAGTGTCTTCAATGGTGGACACTGTCATGCAGATTCGTGTGTCATCTGCAAAGGAAGACATGGCACTGTGGTTTATATCCCTGTCTATGTCCGATATGAGGATGAGGAACAAGATGGGAGCGAGTACTGTGCCTTGTGGAACAGAGCTTTTCACCGTAGCTGCCTCAGACTTTACTCTGTTGACTATTTGTGTTCTATTTGTTAGGAAATTATAGATCCATCTGCCAATTTTTCCTGTTATTCCTTTATCACGCATTTTGTGTGCTATTACACCATGGTCACACTTGTCAAAGACTTTTGCAAAGTCTGTATATATAACATCTGCATTCTGTTTGTCTTCTAGAGCATCCAGGACCTTGTCGTAGTGGTCCAGTAGTTGGGACAGACAGGAGCGACCCATGCTGCCCTGGGTTGTATAATTGATGGGTATCTAGATGAGTGGCGATCTTGCTACTTAGATTCCTTTCAAAGATTTTTATGATTTGGGATGTTAGCGCTATTGGTCTGTAGTTTTTTGCCAATGCTTTACTGCCCCCTTTGTGGCGTGGGGCTATATCTGTTGTTTTTAGTAACTGCGGGACGACCCCAGTGTCCATGCTCCCTCTCCATAGGATGTTAAAAGCACGTGATAGAGGCTTCTTGCAGTTTTTGATGAACACGGAGTTCCATGAGTCTGGGCCTGGGGCGGAGTGCATGGGCATGTCATTTATCGCCTCTTCGAAGTCATTTGGCATCAGAATAATGTCAGATAGGTTTGCGTCTATCAAGTTCTGTGGCACTCTCATAAAAAATTCATTTAGGTCTTCGACTTTCAGTCTGGTTAGCGGCTCGCTAAAAACTGAGTCATACTAGGACTTTAGTAGCTCATTCATTTCCTTGCTATCATCTGTGTAGGACCCATCCTGTTTAAGGAGGGGGGCCCAATACTGGATGTTGTTTTTGACTTTGATTTGGTAATAAAAAAAAAAGTTGAAAAATTTATGAAAAACTGACGGAATTGTGGTTTCATGAATTTTACTGTGTCAGTGATATTTACGCATCGGTGATTTCATCCACTTTGAGACTGATTTTAGGCTAATTCCATTGTTCAGGTTGACAAATTCTTGGCTATTTCGCTAGTTGTTCCTCCTAGGAGCTATCCCTCCACGTTCCCCCCTTTTTTTCTTTATTTTTTCCTCTTTTTTTTATGGAAAACAAAAAGAAAAAAGTGACCTAACCATGGAGTCAGATCCATGAAACTGCTCCTCCTGGTCCCCTTCCTGCTGCAGCATCTTCTTACGACCCTACCTCATTATCGAATCATTCTTTGGACCTTCAGAAAGGTCCAATGAATGGTTCAATAATGCTGATTCAGAATATACTTAAAAAGGCCCTTTTTTCTCGGTAATGCCAAATAGAGGAAGCTATTTTCATTAGCCTCTTCAAGGGGGGCTCCTTGGCGTGGTGAAGAGGCTCTTGGTCTGAGGAATTAGACCTTTTGGTCTTCCTCAGACCGAACCTAATTGCCCTTCAATCCCCCTCCCCTATCCCATCTCACCCATCCTCCCTTTTTCCCTTTTCTCCTCCTCATCCCTCCCTTATTCCCTTTCCATTTTAACCCTGTGAGCTTCTCTCCACAGGCATTGTAGTTCCTAGGTAGGGGAAGGGTTCCGAAGTCCATCCCATTCCGTTGAGGTTCTTGGTGGTGGTGTAGTTTGCCGTGGAATCTGGATCACTTAGGGATGTCCCGATCCCTCTCCGGTCTCCCGGGGGTGGCTTTGGGTATCTTTCGGGCGATGGGTGTATCTCTGGAGGCCATCTTTCGGATTCCGGGGGTGGTGGCCGAAGGAGGTATGGTTTGTGGCGGGTATCCGGCCGCCCTCTCTTTTGTCCGCCGAGGTGGCTCGGTGGATGTGAGGTTGCTATCCCGGATTGCTGGTTTACTGGCATGAAGGGTAGGGTATGGCACGGGTTCCATGCAGCATCTGTACTACTTGCAGTGTTGAGGTCCTCTTTGGCACGGATGGGGATTTACACCCCTTTCATTCCTCCTAGGAGCTATTCCTCCATGTTCCCCCCTTTTTTTCTTCTTTTTTTATTTTTATTTTCTTTTTTTTATTTTTTTTCTTAAAAACAAAAAGGAAGAAGTAACCTAACCATGGCAGACCCAATCCATGAACCTACTACCCCCAGGCCCTTTCCTGACCCTACCTCGTTAATGGACAACTCTTCGGACACCTCCAATACCCCTGTACCTCTTGCTGGTGCCAGTTCATCACCTGCTTCAGGTACTGGGGTTCCGATCGGCCCTTTTGACACGTCTGACCGCTCTTCTCTGACCTTGATTCCGGCTTCTCCCTCTACGGTGCGGCAATTTTCGGATTGCTCGCCCATCACACGTCGGACCACCTCTGGTCCCACATCCAAATGACCAAGACCCTTACATGACGATTCGACACTTCCTTCTGATTCATTTCAGAAACGACCAGCTCGTCACGCACTCTCCTTAACCCTTTGACTGTCGCAAGCCCCAATCCTGAGTGCTCTCCTGTTGTCGCAGAATATTCGAAAAAAAAAAAAAATTCTTATCAAAATGTTAAGATTATTTTTCTGATGGTTTTCATCCTAATTTTTTTTTTTTTTTTTGCAATCTATACTTACTGAGATATGGAGGCGTAAAGTTGGCAGAAAATGAGCCGTGTATGGCAACAGCGGCGCATGCCGCTCACCTGTACACTTATGTTTACTCCCATTCGAAGGTTTCTTGTATTTTCCAATATTTTTTTTTTCCAAGTAACTTATGTGGCCTGTGAGACCAGAGTAAGGTGCTGTGTACATATATACACTCGTATGCAACACAATAACTGCACAAACATTATTATCATTATATTGTTTACAGAACTTGTTTACACAAACCAACAATGCAAAAAATTGTTTATTACTATTGTTCTATAATATATATACACATATATAATGACTGGACACTTTCCATCAACTTCCCTTAGCACTTGAAGCTGTGTGTGTGTGTGGACATCTAAATTTGCTGAGTCAGGGTAAGGCAGCTGTCAAAATGACATATTATACCATTACTCACCACCCTCACTGCTGTCAACCTGTCAACACAAAAGGGGACCCATGTCTTCTTCCCCACAACCTCCTTCCTAGCTTTCTTTCTTCCTTCATTCCTTCCTTTCTTACTTATTTCCTTCCTTCCTTTCATCTCTTCCTTCCTTCCTCTCATCTCTTCCTTCCTTCCTCTCATCTCTTCCTTCCTTCCTCACATCTCTTCCTTCCTTCCTCACATCTCTTCCTTCCTTCCTCACATCTCTTCCTTCCTTCCTCACATCTCTTCCTTCCTTCCTCACATCTCTTCCTTCCTTTCTTCCTTCTTTCCCTTTCCCTTTTTTTCTTCCTTTCTTCTTTTGTTCCTTCCTTCCTTTCATCTCTCCTTCCTTTCTTCTTTTGTTCCTTCCTTCCTTTCATCTCTCCTTCCTTTCTTTCTTCCTTTCTTCTTTCCTTCCTTCCTTCCTTTCCTCCTTCCTTCCTTCCTCTCATCTCTTCTTCCTTTCATCTCTTCTTTATTTCCTTCCTTTCATCTCTTCTTTATTTCCTTCCTTTAATCTCTTCTTTATTTCCTTCCTTTCATCTCTTCTTTATTTCCTTCCTTTCATCTCTTCTTTATTTCCTTCCTTTCATCTCTTCTTTATTTCCTTCCTTTCATCTCTTCTTTATTTCCTTCCTTTCATCTCTTCTTTATTTCCTTCCTTTCATCTCTTCTTTATTTCCTTCCTTCCTCTCATCTCTTCTTTCCTTCCTTCCTCTAATCTCTTCCTTCCTTCTGGTATCCTGGGCATGGCTTTCGGTCACAAACTCCTCAAAACCATGAAATTCATCTTCAGAGACACTTCCATCTGTGTTAGAGCTATCACTGGGGAAGAGAAGAGTCCCAGATTCGCCGGGGAGTCAGGTATTTCTTACCACTAGGCATGCTGAACATGGACTACTGAAATGGCTTTCCCACAATGCACCACTGGCTGCCCGATTTTTTTTTATACTGCGCACACTGACCACACAGACCCATTCTCTCACATGTGGGCCTACCAGCTTTCTCCCACTTGATTTGAGGCCGCTAGAATTTAGGCGTATAGATACATCTGAAACAGTGGCTCATAAGACGTATATATATACGACCGAAACAGTCAAATGGTTAAACACTTTGTTTCACACTACTCAATGGAGAAAGTTTTTCACTCTACGACCGGCTTCTCCTAATACTTATCTTTCTGATCATAGTATTGGTAAAGCCATGTAGGTAAAGATATCTCATTTCACGCTCTCAAGAGCGGCACTCACATCATCACGGTCCAGAATGCTGGCCAAGCCCATCACGGTCCAGAATGCTGACCAAGCCCGCGATCTTTCTCTCCTTACGACCATAGATACTATTCCTATCACTATTGACAAACATCATTCTCTCAATTCTTGTAGTGGTACTGTCATTTTACCCCACACCATTGTCCAACGGAATTTCCAGACATGTGGTGATGACATTCTGGAGCAGCTTGAGCTCCCGCGTGGACAAAAGTGTCAACTTTGAGGATATCCTCAAAGTTGACACTTTTGTCCTCGTGGGCCGTAAGCGAAGACGTTATCCTTGCAATATAGCTCTTTTAACATTTGACTGCCGTTAACTTCCACCCTCGGTCTACATTGTAGGTCACGGGTTACAAGTTCGAAAGGTGAACCCTACACCACAACAGTGTAGAAACTGCTGGCATTTTGGTCATCCAGCAAAATATTGCAGGTCCATGGCCGAATGCCCAGTCTGTGGTGCCGACGACCATGCCAGTCCTTGTAATCTACCTCCCTCTTGCCTTAACTGTCATGAGGCGCATCCATCGTACTCTCGCCGTTGTCAGGTTTACCTGAATGAGCGGGAAATCCATTGTCTCAAAGATTCGGAAGGCTTCTCATATGCTTTGGCTGTCTCGCATCTACACCTCCAGGGGAGACTTTCCTGTATTTTCTATTCTTGCATTGCTAAACGTCCCCCCACCTCTGGGGTCCCAACTTCCGCGGCTTCCTCTGTGGTCGCCCCATCCTCAGTCACCCCTGTCTCAAATCCTTTTGCTGTTCTCGGCTCCGAGGTTTCTACCTCGGCATCCCATACTGTCCACACCCCTTCCTCTACTCACTTGCACAGTTCTGTCTACACGCCCTCGTCCACCACCCAATCCTCACCACCCCCCTTCTTCTCATAAGTCCAGCAAAAAATCCCCATTGCTGGGTTCTTCACCTCCAACTAGTTCTGTCACGTGTGCGGAGGTTCATCCTCCTCCTCATTCAATATCATCCCCTGTCCCCTCCCAAGTTCCTTCCTTGACTGCCCCTCCCCAGGTCGCTTCCACTCCTGTCCC